>CABHPR010115228.1:0-25301 GCA_902168415.1 Peromyscus melanophrys | reverse complement strand
AGACCCAGCTACACAATTATCTCCCATATGCAGAGGGTCTAATCTGGTCTCATGTGGGTTCCACAGCTGTCAGTCTAAAGTTAGTGAGTTCCTTTGAGCTTAGTTCAGTTCATGATCTTGAATCCCCTTGCTCATATAATCCCTCTTCCCTTTCTTTGACTGGACTCCTGGAGCTTGACCTGGTTCTTGGTTGTAGATCTCTCAGTTACTGAATGAAGGCTCTATGATGACAGTTAGGGTATTCACCAATCAGATTACCAGCATAGGCCAGTTCAGGCACCCTCTCTGCTATTGCTAGTAGTCTAATCTGGGGTCATCCTTGTGGATTCCTGGGAAAAATCCAACATAAGGAAGTTAGATGCACCCATGAAAACACAGGCAATAGATGAACCCACACCAACAAATACCAAAGAAGGGAAATACACAACACTACCACCAAAAGTAACAGGAATTAACAATCACTGGTCATTAATATCCATTAATATCAATGGTCTCAATTCGCCTATAAAAAGACACAGGATAACAAAATAGATAGGAAAACAGGATCCATCCTTCTGCTGCATACAAGAAACACACCTCAACTTCAAAGACAGACACTACCTCAGAGTAAAAGACTGGGAAAAGACTTTCCAATCAAATAGACTTAAGAAGCAAGCTGGTGTAGCTATCCTAGTATCTAATAAAATAGACTTCATACTAAAATCAATCAAAAGAAATCAGGAAGGGCATTACATATTTATCACAGGGAAAATCCACCAAGATGAAGTCTCAATTCTGAACATTTATGCCCCAAATAGAAGGGCACCCACATATGTCAAAGAAACATTACTAAAGCTTAAATCACACATTAAACCCCACACACTAATAGTGGGAGACTTCAACATCCCACTCTCACCAATGGACAGATTTGCCAGATAGAAACTTAACAGAAAAATAAGAGAACTAACAGACATTATGACTAGACATCTACAGAACATTCCACCCAAACACAAGACAATATACCTTCTTCTTAGCACCCCCTTGGAACCTTCTCTAAAATTAACTACATACTCAATCACAAAGGAAATCTCATTATATAAATGAAAACGGAATAACCTCTTATATTTTTATCAGACCACCATGGCTTAAAGTTAGAATTCAACAACACAAATTACAGAAAGCCCACAAACTCATGGAAACTGAATAATGCTCAAGTGAATCACCAATGGGTCAAGGAAGAAATAAAGAAAGAAATTAAAGACTTCCTAGAATTCAATGAAGATGAATGGACAACACACCCAAACTTATGGGACACTATGAAAGCAGTGCTAAGGGGAAATTTCATCGCTCTAAATGCCTACATAAAGAAGTTGGAAAAATCTCACACTAGCAACTTAACAGCACATCTGAGAACTCTAGAAGAAAAAGAAGCAAACTCACCCAGGAGGAGTAGATGCCAGGAAATATTTAAAATGAAGGATGAAATCAATAAAATAGAAACAAAGAGAACAATACAAAGAATCAATGAAACAAAGAGTTGGTTCCTTGAGAAAACAAGATAGACAAACCCTTATTCAAACTAACTAAAGGGCAGAGAAAGAATATCCAAATTAACAAAATCAAAAATGAAAAGGGAGACATAACAACTGACATCAAAGAAATCCAGATAATCATCAGGTCGTATTTCAAAAACCTGTACTTCACAAAATTGGAAAATCTAAAAGAAATAGACAATTTTCGGGATAGGTACTCTATACCCAAATTAAATCAAGACCAGATAAACCATTTAAATAGACCTATAACTCTTATGGAAATAGAAGCAGTCATTAAAAGTCTCCCAGCCAAAAAAATCCCAGGGCCAGATGGTTTCAGTACAGAATTATACCAGAAGAAGTATTTCAAATTTCAAAGAAGAGCTAATACCAATACTCCTCAAATTGCTCCACACAATAGAAACAGAAGTAACATTGCCAAACTCTTTCTGTTAGGCTACAGTTACCCTCCTACACAAACCACACAAAGATGCAACAAAGAAAGAGAGTTACAGACCAATCTCCTTCATGAACATTTATGCAAAAATACTCAATAAAATACTGGCAAACCAAATCCAAGAACACATCAGAAGAAAATATCCACCATGATCAAGTAGTCTTCATCCCAGAGATGCAGGGATGGTTCTACATATGAAAATCTATTAATGTAATCCATCATATAAATAAACTGAGAGAAAAAGAACATATGATCATCTCATTAGATGCTGAAAAAGCCTTTGACAAAATCTAACACCCCTCCATGATAAAGGAATTGGAGAGATCAGGAATAGAAGGAACATACCTAAACATAATAAAGGCAATTTACAGCAAGCCAACAATCAACATCAAATTAAATGGAGTGAAACTCAAAGAAATTCCACTAAAATCAGGAACAAGACAAGGCTGTCCACTCTCCCCATATCTATTCAAAGTTAACTTTTAGTAGATGTTTCTACATGGCTTCTAGCATGCATCCTATGCCTGATGTTTCTATGTGATTCCTAGCATGTACCCCACACCTGACGCTTTCCCTCTTACTATAAAAAGGGGGCCAGAACCTGCCTCCATGGCAACAGCCTTAAAATCCAACTCTGGCTGTGGTCTCAGCTAGCTGATAAGCTTTTGTGACCCATAGTGATTTTCTTTTTTTTCTGGAATAAAGCTTGCTTCTGGTTTAATAGACTTTGGTGGTCTGTCCCCCATTATTGCATGACCCTGGCCCCAACATATTGAGAACATTATCCATTTCTTTTAGGTTTTCCAATTTTGTGGAGGACAGGTTTTTAAAGCATGTCCTATGGTTCTCTGGACTTCCTTGGTGTCAATTGTTATGTCCCTCTTTTTATTTCTGATTTTGTTAATTTGGATATTCTCTCTCTGCCTTTTGGTTAGTTTGGATAAGGGTTTGTCTATCTTGCTGATTTTCTCAAAGAACTAACTCTTTGTTTTATTGATACTTTGTATTGTTCTCTTTGTTTCAATTTTATTGATTTCAGCTCCCAGTTTGATTCTTTCTTGCTGTTTACTACTCTTGTATGTGATTATTTCTTTTTGTTCTAGAGTTTTCAGATGCACCATTAAGTTGCTAGTATGAGATCTCTCTAGTTTTGTTTTTTTTAATGTAGGCACTTAGTGCTATGAACTTTCCTCTTAGCACAGCTTTCATTGTATTCCACAAGTTTGGGCATGCTATATATTCATTTTCATTGAATTCTAGAGTCTTTAATTTCTTTCTTTCTTTCTTGACCCACTTTTCATTTCGAAGGGAGTTGTTTAATTTCTATGAGTTTGCAAGTTTTCTGTTGTTTTTGTTGAAATCAAGCTTTAATCCATGGTGGTCTGATAGGATGCAGGGAGTTATTTCATTTTCTTGTATCTGTTGAGCTTGCTTTGTGTCCAAGTATGTGATCAATTTTGGAGAAAGTTCCATGAGGTGCTAAGAAGGTATATTCATTCCTGTTTGGGCTGAATGTTCTGTAAATATCTGTTAGGTTCATTTGGTTTATAATGTTTGCTAGCTCTACCATTTCTTTTTTAATTTTTTGTCTGGATGACCTGTCCATTGGTGAGAGTGTGGTACTGAAGTCTCCCACTATCAGTGTGTGAGGGTGATTATGTGATTTAAGCTTCAGTTATGTTTCTTTTACAAACTTGGGTGCCTTTGTGTTTGAGGCATAGCTGTTAAGAATTGAAATGTCATCTTGGTTGATTTTTCCTTTGATCAGCATATAGTAGTTTCCTTCCCTTTCTCTTGATTAGTTTTGATTTGAAGTCTATTTTGTTAGGTATTAAAATATCTGCACCAGCTTGCTTCTTAGGTCCATATGCTTGCAATATCTTTTCCCAAATCTTCACCCTGAGGTAATGTTCATCCTTGATATTGAGGTGTGTTTCTTGGATGCAGGAGAAGAATGGATGCTATTTTACATCCATTCTGTTAGTATGTGTCTTCTTATTGGGGAGTGGAGAGACATCAATGACCGATGATTTGTTGATTCCTGTTATTTTGTTTTTGTTGGTAGTGTTGTT
Source organism: Peromyscus melanophrys (assembly GCA_902168415.1). NCBI lineage: Eukaryota > Metazoa > Chordata > Mammalia > Rodentia > Cricetidae > Peromyscus > Peromyscus melanophrys. Next base: position 21,261 of record CABHPR010115228.1, on the reverse strand, counting down.
GTTGTTTTTGTTGTTGTTGTTGTTGTTGGTGGTGGTGGTGGTGGTGGTGGTGGTGTGTGTGTGTGTGTATGAGTGAGAAAGTGCCTGTGTCTATGTGTATGTTTCACTTTTTTGATTCTCTTGATCTAAGATTACTTATTCACTGTGTTTTCAACCTCCTTAGGTTGGAGTTTTCTGTGTGTCACCTTCTATATGGCTAGATTTGTAGATTGATATTTTTTATATTTGGCTTTATCATGGAATATATTATTTTCTCCATCTATTGTGATTGAAAGTTTTGCTGGGTATAGTAGTCAGGCTGGCATCTGTGTTCTCTTAGAGTCTGTTGGACATGTCTCCAGGTCCTTCTGGCTTTTAGAGTCTCCACTGAGAAATCAGGCTTAATTTTAACAGGTCTGTCTGTATATGTTACTTGGTCATTTTCCCTGACAGCTTTAATATTTTTTCTTTCTTCTATGTGTTCAGTGTTTTGATTATTTTCTGCCAAGGGGGACTTTGTTCTCTGTTCCAATCTATTTGGTATTCTGTAAGCTTTTTTGTACCTTTATAGGCATGTCCTTCTTTAGGTTAGGAAATTTTCTTCTATATTTTCTGAGATATTGAGCTGGGATTCTTCTATTTCCTCTATTCCTTTTTTCTCTTAGCATTTGTCTTTCACTATCCCGCATTTCTTAAATGTTTTGTTTCAGGATATTTTGACTAATGTACCCATTTCTTCTATTGTATTTTCAATGCCTTAGATTTTCTCTTCCATTTCTTGTATTCTGTTCATGAAGCTTGCCTCTGTAGTTTCTGTTCGAAATCCTAAATTTTTCATTTCCAGAACTCCCCCAGTTTGGGTTTTCTTTATTGATTCTGTTTCATTTCAAGTCTTGTATTGTTTTATTTATTTTCTTCCACTGTTGGTTTGTGTTTTACTGGATTTCTTTAAAGGGTGTATTCATTTCCTCATCCTGTTTGCTTGTGTTTCACTGGATTTCTTTGAAGGACTTATTAATTTTCACTTTTAGGACCTCTATCATCTTCATATAGTTAGTTTTAAGGTCTTTTTCTTGTGCTTCAGCTATGTTGGGATATTCAGGGCCTGCTCTGATAGGATATCTGGGCTCTAGTGGAGACATATCTAGTGGATACTTATTGCTGTTGTTGATTGTGTTTTTTTCACTATCATCTAAGCATCTGTATTTGGGATGATTATAGGTTTAGGTGTTGATTTCTGGGTTTGTCTTTGTTGGGTGAGTGCTTTGTTCCCTGGTTTCTCTTCTATATCTGGATTTCCTGAGAGTGTAGTGACTATGTATTTGTGTGGTAGAGCATTTTCTTTGGATCTAATAGTTGTGGCCACTGGGGGTTTCCAGTAAGTGTTTCTGAGTATTAGGAGCTGACATTTAGGAATGTGGATAGGTTAGAGGTCTGAAAGGGTTCACAGGAAGGAGGAAAGCAGAGTGTTCAACCAGGATCTGCTTGTTTTTCTCCTTGGAATGGGGAAAATGGTAAAAAGAGGTTACCCCAGAGGATCTGCTATAGTGCTGGGGATGAGACTTGGGGCTTGGACCTAGAGGAACAGCAGGAGAGGGGAAGATCTACAGACAGCCTACCTGCTTCCCTGGCAGGAGTGGTCAGAGGGTTGGCAGAAAGTGGGTGCCTGCCAGCATTGGAGGATGGACAAAGCATCAAGTGGGGAGTAGGGCTTTATGAGGGGAAGGTCTGTGGGATCCACAGGTGATGGGAACAGGGGGCAGGGAAGGTTGCCATAGGTGTTCTGCTGCAGAGTTTGGGATGGGACTGGGGCATTGGATTTATTGGATATGAAGGAGTGGTGAAGGCCTTCAGTTGGTTTATCTGTTTCCCTGCCCTGTTCAGCTGGTGTGTTTACAGGCAATGCCTGCTGGTGTTGGAGGCTGGGATAATGAGATGAGTTGGAAGAGGGGAGGTTAGAGAACTTCTTTGTCATCTATTGGAGATGGGGTCAGAGAAGAAAGGGAGGCCACAGTAGGTCTTATGTTACAGAGCTGGGGATGAGACTGGGGGCATTGGATCTGGAGGAGCAGAAGGGGATATGTGGATCCTCTGTCAGCCTACTTTTTGCCCTGGCAGGAGTAGCCCTTGGCTTAGCAGGGATTGCTTGCTGTGTTTGGGGGCTGGGACAAACCAGTGGGTAGGGAGAGGAAGGTTAGGAGAGGAAGATCTCTAGGATCCACAGGAGATGGGAACAGGGGTTCAGGGAAGACTGCTACAGGTATTGTACTGAAGAGCTGGGGATGAGACTGGGAGATTGGATCTGGGGAGAACAGAGGGAGAAGAGAAGATCTGAAGGCAGCCTACCTGGTTTTCTTGCCTAACCTTTCCTTTTATGTTCATGGTCTCCTATTAATAAATATAGTGATATACTTTTAATTTGTAATGAGTTTTATATCATTATATTTATTAATAGGAAAGTCCAACAGTCTTTACAAGTTCAAACACTTCAAAAGTTATCCATTTAAAAATCCAAGGTATTTTTAAAATGTCAAAATTTTCTTTAAAAATTCAAATTCTCTCAAATATAGGCTCCTTTGGAATCAAAATAACTTAACTATTTTCCAGTTACAATAGGAAGAACCACAATTAGATCAAAGCAAAACCAAGTCCAACTGTGTAAATCGCAGTGTCAGACTGCGATCCAGGATTCATGATCTTCTAGGCTCCAAACAACTTGCCACAGCACACACATCTTGTCTTGTCTTGTTGCTGTTGTTATTGGCAGTTGTCCCATGGTACTGGCATCTCCAAAATGCTAATGTCTTTTCCTGAAATTAGGCTTTACCTTCACCAATAGCCTCTCCTGGGCACTCTTCATGGTGCCAAACCTCAACCTCTCTGCATGACCCCTTCAATCCTGAGGCTTCAAACTGCTACTAAGGCTCTAACTTCTCTTCTGGCCTCTCACAAATCTAAACCTCAGATGCTCTCCATGACCCTTTCATGTCTTCAAAACCAATACCACCTGGGAGACAGTTACATGTTGGCTACCAGCACAAGGTACAACCTTGGCTACCTTTGGGACATGGCTTCTGTGTGTTAACCCTGAAGAAACACTTTCCAGAAGATTTCACCTTAATTATAATGGTCTCTTCTTAATCATCACTAGTGTCTTAGCTCTAACTGCCCATCATCAAGTATCTCAGTAAAGCAAAAGTTTCATTTCAGTGGTGCTGGTCTCTAACTAATCATGACTGATTATCTCCAGCTGACCAGAACCACAGATTTTTTTTTCAATTGAGAAGGGGTTTATTTTGCTTTCAGTTCCTGTTTCTACCTTACTGTGGGGAAGCCAAGGTGGCAAGAACTTTAAGCATCTCTTCATAGTACCTCCACAGTCAAGGGCAGAGGGCAGTAAATTAATGGGAGCATCTATTCATGTGCTAAATTCATTCTCTTCTATTCATTCAGTCCAGGCCATAGCCCATGAAATGGTACCACATACATTTACAGTGAATCTTCCTAACTCAATCAAAGTAAGAAAATCCATCACAAACATGCCATTAGGTCAACCTAATCCACATAGTCCCCCACTGAAACTCCCTTCCCAAGTGATTCTGCACTATGTCAACTAAGCAATCAAAACCAACCATTAGAGTTGGTTACCCCATAACCGTCTTGCACTATTGCACCAGTGGAAACTTCTTAGTGTTGCACACAGGGTCCACAGTTTAGTCTATGCTGTCTCAGCAGCCTTCATAGCACCTTCCAGCACTACAAGGGCTGGCCAGTAGGAAGAAAGAAACTAATCACATTTTTTCAACAGGAGCATATGATCTCTTCAGCAGTAGTCTTACCACCAAATTCTGGTGGGAAACTAATACAAGAGGTGATTGCTAGTATTGTTTTAGGGTGTTAGGAAACTCCCTGACTATAACAACTAGGGAAGGAACAAACTTGTGGAACTAGGATTTTCATATAATAACCTATAGCTTCTGGGAGCAGGTTAAAATAGTTTTTCCCCCTGCCTGAGGCCTTCTTCTACATTTGACACTCAAACATTGCCTACAGTAACACTTTCCTGAAATTACTGTGAATTCTTCAGCATTTTCATTCTTAGGCTTTGTTAGAGTATATAATTGTAATGGAATTTTCCCAGGGGCCTGCCCTGAGAAGATTCCTCCCAGAGACCCAAGGAAGACACTATGTCTGGCATGGGGTTATCTGTGGGAAAAGAATCTATGTACACCATGCTCTTTTGTCTGTTTATTTCTCTAAGACAAAATTCTATCTATATAGCTTTGCTTCTGTCCTGACACTCAGTTCCTCTCTGTACCTACTTTTTCTGTCTTCATAGTTTTAGTAAGCTCCTATGCTTTCAACTTCATCTTTGTCCTCTGTTCCTTCATCCTCCATCTTTCTTTCCTTGCTCCTTACCCTGGCTCTGAGAAACTCTGCCTTCTTCTCTTCTCTTCAGCCATGTGGTTCTGCCTACCATCTATAGAAATTCTCCTTGTTCTCTTCTCTCTGGCCACCATCTACAGAAATTCCCCTTGTTCTCTTCTCTCTGGCCACTCGACTCTGCCTGCCTCTGGAATTCTGCTCCAGTCCTTACTGCACCTGGTTATGCAAAAAGCCCATTGTCCTGAGTCAATAGCTCTGCAGTGCTACTAGGCCTGAAGACAAGGGGTGAGCTGCATTTGCACAAGAAACAAAGCTAATATCTACAGACTGCCTGTCTCCTGGGCCCTACAGGAGTATTAGTTACCTAGTGGATCAGTAGTAGGTCTGAAAAGCTTAGCTGTTTGCCAATATGGCCTAGTAGTATATGGGCACACAAAAATTTCATAGCAGAAGACAGCTGATATATATTAACAAGCTAATAACAAGGAATAACACCAAATATTTCTTGATAAATGGCTTCCTCTTGAAGGACACCTTGGTCAGTAAAGGTATAGCTTATATACAGTTGAATCTTTATAATATGTTCTTGTGGCTCGCTGCATAATTGGGACATTGGGCTGTAAAAAAAATTGATGTTTTTTCCTAAGAAATAGGATTGGCAAAGTAGCCCACTCTAAAGTAAACTATGGTCCCACTATTTATTATCTGTTTTCCTTATGTTTTTTTTTATTTTTGAAAATAAAAGTTTTTCAAACTCTATCATCTGATCACAGTTCCCCTCACCCACCTCCTCACCCACACAACTCTATGCCTTCCTCCTCTCTTTCTCTTTGGGAAATAAGTTGGCAAACAAAAAGACAAATCAGAATAAAAACAGAACAAAAAAATAACAAAGAGGAATGACAAGAAACACACACAAAAAACCTAAACCTATAAAAACACAAGATTGCAAATCATAATAAGAAACAAAAGACCAGTAAGACAAAATATTCCCAAACAAAGCAATATGAGACAAAAGTCTACAAGAATACCATTTAGTTCATTTAGTACTGGCCATCTACCTCTGGGTATGGGGTCTACCCTCAAGTGTGTTTCACAAACGGCCCTCATAGAGTCTTTAAGGGACTTGCAAACTTCCTTTTGAACTTCACAAGCTGAGTATCTATCATCTGTACTGCTCTCAGCTTTATCTTCCAAGCTTTTACAGAACAGCCTACTGATCTCTCAACACCCAGTGGCTTTTCTAGCCCAGTGTTCCAAAGTCCTTCCACAATCTACCACAAAACATGATCAGGTCTATTAGAGCAATGCATGACAAGTCTGGTACCAATTTTTTGACTTAGGGTTTCTATTGTTGTACTCTAACACTGTGACCAAGAACAATCTGGGAAGTAAATGGTTTATTTGGTTTATACTTCTCACATCATAGCTCATCATCAAAAGCAGTCAGGACAGGAACTCAAACAGGGCAGGAAACTGGAGATAGGAGCTAATGGGGGTGTTGCTTACTGGCTTATTCAGCCTATAATGACTTACTCAGCCTGCTTTCTTGTAGGGCCCTGGCTCCCCATATTTGAGTAAACTGCTGCCTTGATGGCCGACCTTGACCAGATGTCCTCCCTATGTTGATTCCCTGCTGGCTTCCTTCTCACCTCCCGATCACGATCACCGGAGGTTCTTCACTGGAGGTTCTTTGTTCCTGTATCCTGCATTTGGTGTAAACAGCTTAGATGCAAGAATGTAGAACATTGGGTAGCAAACTTCTGCCCTCCGGGAATCCTCCATTGTGCTGTAAGCCTGTATTAAAGGTTCCTCCCTCCTTCAATAAACAGCATTTGGCATTTTGGCATTCGTCATTCTGCCATGGCAAATGACTCGCTGTCTCTTATTTATTTTCTAATCCACAGCCCCTCGTTTGGACATGGTGAATGGTTAGCGATAACGTGGGCGTTACCGCAACACTTTCTTATAAAATCCAGAACCACAGTCTTAGGGTGGGCACTACACACAATGGGCTAGGCCCTTCTACATCAACTACTAATTAAGAAAAATCCCTATAGGCTTACCTTATAGCCTGATATTATTGGAGGCATTTTATCAATTGAGAGTCCCCCTTCCTAAATGACTTCAGTTTGAGTCAATTTGACATAAAGCTAACCAGGACAGGGCCTTTACTATTACTACTGTCACAGAAAACCCACCTATCCCCATGGTTGTGCTGTATAGGAGAAGTGTAGTTTCCTTATTCTCTCTCCCTTCTAGTTGTCACAGAGGTGTACCTCACTACCTGAAGGGAGAACACAACCTCAAAGACAATATGAGAACAGTATTCTCTAGCTTTCAAACCAGTTCTGAGTAAGAAATGCTATAAAGTACATAGTCTCAAACTTGAACATGTATCAGAATCACACAGGATGATAGTAAGGCATATTTGGGGTAGTTGACTTTAGATTTGTGATTAAATAAGTCTGGGTTAGGGTTCAGGAGAACTAGTATTTCTAACAAGTTCCAAGACAGTGATGCTATTGCTAGTTCTAGACCTTGAGAAACTCATCTAAGGGAATGGGAATGGATTGGAGAAAGCGAGTCTGCAATATATTAGTTACAGTGTGCAGAAAAATATCATCTGTTGTAGGTAAGATATGAGCCTACTATTATCTTGCTAAATGGACATAGCATAAAACTTCCTTCTAAATTCATGTCTCTCTATCTATAGGTTAGTTCAGCACTCAGACCTCATTGGAGAAATTTTGTGATGGAATGTGGTTAATACAGAGACTCACAACTGATCAAAGTGCAAAGAATAAGTATTTGTGGAGGGCTCAGCTACAAACGGCACATCTATATCACATCCCTTCCCTTCAGGACTCAGGGACTATTAAAGAAAAGGGGGCAGAAAGATTGTAAGAGCCAGAAGTTGGGGAGGACTGGAGCAAAATGTGTTTTCTGGACATAGAAGAACCACTTCACTCATAAACTCACAACAGCTGTGGTTGCCTGCACACAATAAAATCGGTTAACATTCCAGTATGGAGGGGTTCCCACCCATGAACTGAGGAGATATTGGCAGGTGATGGTTGCTAGGAGAAGAGTCAGTTTTCTTCAAGGTCCCTGGTAGGTCAATCACACTCCATGTGGATGACCCCACACACAAGGATATGGACAGCACTAAACAGGATTTGGCAGTATATTTAAAAAAAAAGAGAGAGAGAGAAGATAGGAGTAGATCTGGAGGATGTAGGAGGCTAAGTGTATACTTGTGTGAAATTCTCAAAGAATTAATAAAAATAAGCACATTAAAAAACAATCACCTGTGTATGTTTTATAATTGTAGCATATTTTCCAAATCACCCACTCAGTAGTCTCATCAGCCATGGATTTTTGGCCCAGTTAACAGTACCAGGAAAAATTCCGTTATGTGGAGCCCTTTTAAAGTAAAAAAGAATGTGGTTGGTTACTCCCATATGTCTATGTCACATATATGTCCCCAACTCCCCAAGGCTCAGGGACCATCAAGGAAGAGAAGGTAGGAAGATTGAGCCAGAGGTAGTGGATGTCCAAAGTGAAATAGTATTTGTCAGACACATCAGTGCCATTACATCATGAAGACACACAGCTTGATATTGCATGCACAAAATCAAGCTAGCCAAATTAACAGCTTTGGTGGGGGAGGGGCTCATGAAGTTCCACCTCTAGCTAGGAACTATTGGCAATTGATGGCTGCTGGGGGAGGGAGAGTAGTTCTTCAGGAATTCTTCCCCTCAGGAGGTACTTATACTCTAGTAGATAGTCCTACACACATGCACATACAGGACTCAGTGGATTTGAAAACAAACACATGAAGTTGGGAGGGGAAAAGTGGTGGGAGGGAGAGAGGAGGAATTGAAAGAGAGGGAATGGGGGTAGATTTGATCAAAACACATTACATCATGTATAAAATTCTATAACAATAGAAAATTAGTATTACAAATGAACCAACAGAAAAATAAAAAGAACTTATGAATCCATAGTATAATTGAAGAAAAGACAAAAGGCAGAGTGTAAGAGTTTGGTCTTTAATTACGTCATCAACCTTCGCCAGTGTCCCAGCCTAAAAAGCGGGTGGGCGCTCTGTTCTTTCTCTTCCTTTCCGCTCCTTTCCTCCCGTCGGGCTCCCTCTCTCTCTCCCTCCCCCCCCTCTCTGTCTCTCTGTTTCTCTCTTTCTCTCTCTCCTTCTCTCTCTGTCTTTCTCTTTCTCTCTCTCCCTCTCCCCCTCCCAATAAAGCTCTAAAAGGTTAACCATGGTTATGATTCTTTTAATCAGCACGCTCCTCCGCCGGCATGGCAGCCGCAGGCAGCGACCAGCCAGGGGGGGGGTGCAGCGCCGTTTAACCAGCGCCGTAGCATAACCAACAGCGAAAAATACTAACACAGAGGGAGAAAGGAAGAAAATTTATTTTCATGTCAGTATTGGATGAACTGTCAACTCATGACTAGAGGTTTATCCAAGGTGTACTAGAAAGATTGAATGAGAATTTGGCTCTTTCTTAAAAAACAATATTCCCTAGCTTACGTTTAAACTGCAAACTCTTCTAGAGTAAGAGTTTAATTTACTTTTTACTTTCATTTCTTCTATTCCAAAAGAGAGATGAGGATGTAAGGAAGACACAAATTGTAGACCCTATTTTGGTGTGGATTATCTCTTTCTAAAAAAGCTAGAAGAGGTGCTGGCATTGAGTGAGGCTGGGTACCACCGTTCTATTAATGCATGTGCTGGTGTCATTCTAGGGGAGAAAAAGTGAGAATTTTCTACTTCTTAAGATTATGGCCTCTTAGTTTATGTTTTCTCTCTGACTTCTTTAACTCCACCTCTTTTTCATACAAACCTAAATGTAAATAATTTACATGCTGCTTGACTCAATTATAACTGAAGATTTGGTCCCAGGAAAAGAGAGGAAGAGAAAGAGAAAAAGAAAGAGAAAAAGAGAGAGGGGAGAGAGAGAAAAAAAGGTGATTAAGCATTTTGGGAAGGGATATGAATAACAAAATATAACCTTTTTACTTACAGATTTTGGTATTTAAACCATTTCAAGGATGAAAAATCATTCCAAAGCATGCAGTACCTGTCTCTGCTTTCTTGGGCTAATGATGCTAGTTTTCAAAGTTCCTCTTGCTCATGATCCTCTTCATTCATTAACTCAATTATTTATCCTTCATTTACCCAACAGCTATTAATTAATATCTACTCTGTGCCAAGCACTGTGCTCATCCCTGGAGATATAAAGTTGCAGAAGATATGGCCTGTACTTTCTAGAAGCCGGCACCTGGAGCACAACAGATATGGCTACAGATGTTTATGCTGTTGTGTAGGGCTAAGAGGCAGCTGTTACAAGCAATTCGCACAATAACCTTGCAAGAAAAAGCCAGTAAAATCAGCTTTAATTTTATCTCTTTACTTCATTTTCATAAAGACTCAGTAAAATAACTCCAGTTGTCTGACTGCCTAGGCGATGTGATGTGATAGTTTGTCTCCAAATTAAAGAAACATTCCACAGACTGAAGCAACTTCTCCTGAGGCATTTTAACAAAGGTAAATAGACTTTTTTTTTATTACTGATATTGTGACTAAACAGCAAAATCCAGAAATCTGAGCTCATTTTTTATATCCTAGAAATCAAAGGTGCAATGTTTTGATTTTGAATAAATTGACTCAACTGGGGCCATGCTTCTCTTATGCTCTATCCAAACAGCATTATAATGAGAGCTTTTTTCACTAATTAACGACAAAAATGCTTTCTGTGTGAGAGGTTTCTGCAGAAATCGCAGCATGAGCAAGGAACTGGAGGAGGAATGTGCTGGGTGATTTTAATGAATGCTTCCATAGGTAGATGCAGCCATCTGACCATAAGAATGAAGCTACTTCATGATCTAGTTGGTATGTTTATGTGTCATGATGCCTTTTCTCTTACAGTTTTCACCTTGACCCTCTTTTTGTTTTCATGATGATTGATGACTGTCTGTGAACACCACATTTCCTTTACCTATTGCTGACTCTGGTATGATTGGGAATCCCTTCCTGGTTTGTACTCTGGTTTTTGTTATCATTTTTTTTTTGAGACAGGGTCTCACATATCCCATGCTGGCCTCAAACTTGATATGTAGCAGAGGATGACTTCAAACTCCTGGTCCTCCTGCCTCTGCCTCTTGTGTACTGGGATAAGAGGTGTGCATTGCAATGCCTGGCTTTGATAACCTGCTTTTTATTTTTATTTTTAAATTTAGATTATAAATTTTATTGAAAATAAGTTGAGTCATATTTTTCAAAAAATAAGGATAAAAATGTAAACTTTTCATGTAAGTGTTATTTTTGCTTTCTCCCATTTTGCTAAAGGATTACCTCCTTTTGTTGATGACCATTTTTATTTAAGAGCAAGCATTGTGCTGACCTTTGGTGGGGGTTATTTGGTACTTGACAACAACACAAAGTTACAGAGCTGAATTACTGGAAATCTGACAATGTATATGTGTCTCACTGTGGTAGTATTGTGTTCCCCAAAATATTGTGCACCCTAATAAACTTATCTGGGGTCAGAGACAGAACAGCCACAATATTAAACATAAGAGGATAGGCAGTGGTAGCACACGCCTTTAATCTTAGCATTCCAAAGGCAGAAATCCATGTGTTCAAGGATACAGCCAACCATGATGACTCACGCCTTTAATCCCAGAAAGTGAGCCTTTAATCCCAGGGAGTGATGGTAGAAGGCAGAAAGGTATATAAGGCGTGAAGACCAGGAACTAGAAGCATTTGGCTGGTTAAGCATTTGGTTGGTTACGCTTTCAGGCTTACAAGCAGCAGTTCAGCTGAGATTCATTCTGGATGAGGCATCCAATCTGAGGAAACAGGATCAGCTGAGGAATTGGCAAGGTGAGGTAGCTGTGGCTTGTTCTGCTTCTCTGATCTTCCAGCATTCACCCCAATAACTGGCCTCACGTTTGATTTTATTAATAAGACCTTCTAACAATTCCTGCTACATCTCACTGCTTCCTTCCCTCCCTGTCAAGAAGGAATGACACTTTAGCAAACACCTTTAAACTTGCTTTTCCAACGACACTCAGTCAAACTCAGCACAAAATATCTTTCTCAGTTTTTTTATCATCTTTTTCAGACATGGTCTCCTGTAGTCCAGATTAGCCTCAAATTCACCATATATCCAACATTAATCTTGAATTCCTGATCCTCCTACCTCTGTCTATCTCCAGTGCTGATTGTAGGTGTGAGCCACCAAGCCTGGCGTTATGTGTTGCTGGGGAGAGAACTCAGAGCTTTCTGTAAGTTAGAAATGCCCTTTACCAGCAGCACTACATCCTCAACGCTGTCTTTTTTTTTTTTTATCATTCATTCAACTTTATTTATTTATTTACTTTTGAAACAGGGTCTTTCCTTTTTTAATTTTTTAAATAATTTTTTATTTAAAAAATTTCTGTCCTTTTACAAACCAACCCCTGTTCCCTCTCCCCACTTCTCCTGATCCCCCTGACCACCCCCCCATCCCACTCCTACCCCCTCCTCATAGAGGATAAGGCCTCCCTTGAGTAGTCAGCACAGGCTGGCATACCAAGTTGGGGCCGGATCTAGCCACTCCCACCTACATCAAGGCTGAGTAAGGCACGACACCATAGGGAATGGGCTCTACAAAGCCAGTTCATGTACCTGGAATAAATCCTGGTCCCATTGCCAGGGGACCCACAAGCACATCAAGCCACACAACTGTCACCCACATTCAGGGGGCCTAGTGAGGTCCCATGCAGGCTCCTCAGTTGTCAGTCCAGAGTCCGTGAGATCCCACTAGCTTGGGTTATCTCTGTGGGTTTTTCCATCATGATTCTGACCCTCCTTGCTCCTATAATCCTTCCTCCCTCTCTTCATCTGAACTCTAGGATCTTGGCCAAGGGCTTGGCTGTGGGTCTGTGCATCTGCTTCCATCAGTCACTGGATGTAGGTTCATGTTTGTCTTTTGGGGTCTAGGTTACCTCACTCAGGATGATTTTTTTCTAGTTTCATCCATTTGCCTACAAATTTCATGATGTCGTTGTTTTTCACTACTACGTAAATACTCCATTGTGTAAGTGTACCACATTTTCTTTATCCATTCTTTGGTTGAGGGGCATCTAGGTTGCTTCCAGGTTATGACTATTATGAATAATGCTGCTATTAATATAGTTGAGCAAATGTCCTTGTGGTATGGTTGAGCATCTTTTGGGTATATGCCCAGGAGTGGTATTGCTGGGTTTTGAGGTAGGTTGATTCCCAATTTTCTGAGATACCGCCATACTGATTTCTAGAGTGGCTGTACAAGGTTGCATTCCCACCAGCAGTGGAGGAGTGTTCCCCTTTCTCCATATCCTCTCCAACATAAACTGTCATCAATGTTTTTGATCTTAGCCATTCTGACAGGTGTATGATGGTGTCTCAGAGTTGTTTTGATTTGCATTTCCCAGATGGCTAAGGATGTTGAACATTTCCTTAAATGGTTTTTAGCCATTTGAGATTCTGTTGAGAATTCTCTGTAGCCCATTTTTTTTAATTGGATTATTTGATACTTTGCTGTCTAATTTCTTGAGTTCTTTATATATTTTGGAGATCAGCCCTCTATCAGTTGTGGGGTTGGTAAAGATCTCTTCCCATTCTGTAGGCTGCCTTTTTGTCTTATTGACAGTGTCCTTCACCTTACAGAAGCTTCTCATTTTCAGGAGGTCTCATTTATTAATTGTTGCTCTCTGTGTCTGGATAATATGCTTTTTAAAAAAAAAAAGCATTAATCTCATTGGTCAAAATCTCTGGGTCCTAACAGCATCCTGTGAAGTTGCCATCAATGTGCCACATTTTGTCAGTTCAATGAGGCACTTTGTCATGTTATAACCAAGTCATGTTGCTACCTTACTTTAATCTACTAATCTGAAAATGTCTTCTAATTCTGGAAACATTTCTGAAGTCCAAACGAATAATTGAAATTGGCTGCAAAGATATGCCTCCCTTCATAATCCTGAGTTCTCAAGTGAAAGTGCAACAGGCAGAAGTTTCATGTTAAACTTTTTAAGGAAGAGCTGCCAAGAGGTCTTCCAAAGTGACTACCATTTTGCATCCCTACAAATGAATGAGGGTGTTCATTTAACCCTAGCCTTCACAGAACTTGTTGCTTTCCCTTTTCCTTATTTAACTGTAGTACAGTGCTGTTTGAAGCATATTAGGCAGGAGAAAACTGTAGTGGGTGAACTGGTACCTTTCTTATACCTGCTTTAGCTTCCTTCCACACTCATTTCCTTAGCTGCTGGCAATTCTCAGGTGCCACCTTATCTAGACACTTGTCCCTAAAATTCCAGTCAATGAATGACTCATAAGGAGGTACAAAGGCAGTCCTGTTGTTTAAAGTTAGGGCTGACTATGTGGTGCCATGTTTGTCCCAGAGCTTCCTCATATGACTAGACTGAAGATAGTCACCCACTGAGCCCACATTCTTGCAAACTCCATGGACTTCCAGTCTATTCTACTTTCTTTTGACCTGTTCTCCTAAGAACAATCCCTAAAGAAATAATTCACATAAGAATCTTGTTTACACACTGTGCCTTAAGAAGGAACTATTAAGATACTAAATAAATGTGACTATAAACCACAACACGTTCTTAAATCTGTATGTGTACTTCTTTAGAACTTTTCAGGTTACTTGCTGTGGGCTGCAGGAACATACTATAAGAATTCAGCTGGTTATGACAAAGTCACTACCTGGAGGGATCAAGAAATTCCTCCAGAGGAAGCCAAATTCCAAGGAGCTTTTGGTGTTACTTGGCTTGTTATATATCAGCTGTCTTCTGTTATGAAAATCATGTGTGACTTCATAGTTTTTCCAATTGATTTTTCCCTAAGAAGGGCTAACAGTGTGGACTGATCACTCTCTGGACATACACATTCCAAGTATTTGGAGAACAGCCTCAGGAAAGGCTTCCTCTGGAATCAGATATCTCCCTTAGCCACTTTCAAGGACTAACAGTAATAACAGTCCACATGCAAGTCTCCTGATTTAAGGTATATTCCACAAGGAGACACCACCTAAGTCAGGTGGATGTTAAGTAATAGCTTTACACAATTTAGCTCAGACCCTCCCTTCTTACAGCCTTACTAACTTTATAGACCTCTAACCCCTTACCTAACCACTTCTAGGAATATTTAGATAACCTTCTGCACTGACAGCTATGGTCAGCCAGAACCCCAGCTCAAGCCTCTCTGTAATTATTGTCATTAGCAGCATCCGTCCAGGTTCATCCCCAGATGGAGGAAAGTACCTTATCAGAGATTCCTCTGTACTCTCTAAGAACAGACTTAAGCATCCAGACTACCCATTTGAGAAGGTCTGGTGGATGTGCCAATTAAGCTTAACTTCCTCCTTTCCCAAATCTTACCTCTAGTTCCAGATCTCCCTTTAACTATCACCTTTACACAGGGTGCCTAACGAGCACACTTTCCCCCACCCTGCAGAAAAACGGCAGATAGCTTGGACAGATAGGAGCCATAGGAAAAAAGAAGGCAGTTTTATTTTCTCCCATTGACCTAGCAACTTATAGATTCTTAACATTTTCTACCAATCACGTTTAAGATTATAGTTGAGTACATAAGATCCCTCTTCTTAGATATTGCCCAAATTTAGCCTTTAGTTAATCCATTAGTCACTTCCTTTTTGGGTTGCAAATGATAATTAACACTTACTGCCCCTCTATGTGATTCTTATCACCTCTCCGTTAGACCCTGGAAGCCTGGTGGTCACTGCCTGAGGAAAATTCTTACCTGCCTTTATGACCCGGTAGAATTCAAGCCTGTTGACCTTGCTCAAACAGGGGATTGCTATTGCTTGGGTTTATAACTGTACTCCGGAGACACTTGGGAAGGAGAGAGAGATGGAGAACGGAGAGGGATAAGGAGGATTTTGCCTAGAGAATATGTGTGGACGAGATGGAAGATGAGGAAGAGTCAGATGGGGAAGTACTAGCTGGTAAGAACAAGATGAAAAGGACCTAGATGAGGCAGAATTAAGACGAGAGAATTAAGATAGAACTTAGAGGGAGCAATAGATAAGTACAGAGAGAAATCAGGCAAGAAAGGAGCTAGGCACGAGAACAGAACTGAAGCTGTGTAAATAGAATGTTATGTCAGAGGAATTAAAGCAAGTGGACTATAGAGCTCAGTGTGCTGAGATTCTATTTCCCAAAAATAGTCTTCGCTGTTAGTAGTTCTTGTTCCTGAGCCCCTGGGATGTATAATATTGAGGCTGGTCTCTCAAATTTTATACAAGAGTTACTCTTGGTTGTTAGGTGTTTCCTCCACCATCATGCAGAGTAGGAGGTGATAATGGAAAAGCCAGAGGTTATAGGTGGCTGATTTTCTCTGTATATAGGCACTTATTTTTTTTTCATTGTGGTTTGCCTGCCTCTGTCTCTGCTTTTTCTTCTTTCCGTGGTTACTATTACCATGGCATTCTTTCTGAGAGTCACCTATCTCCCCATCCCATCAACTTCTTTTCCTATTGTTTGGCCTCTGAGGCCAATAATCACGAGTGGTGAGTGAAAGGACCTTCCCAGAATGAGCATGGGCTAGTGGTCTAGGACCAGCATCCCAAGAGTCTCACTCAGACAGAGTGTAAGCTATTTGCAAGTGTTCAAGTGATTTCAAAGGAACAGTACTTCTCCTACATTAGGTCCAAAGAAGACACTCAGAATGCCTTTTACAGAATGAAGAGTTAGACACACAGGACACAGCTGAAAAGCTAGTGTTTGCTACCCAGAGTCTCCAGTTCTCTCTATACTTTGCTTTCTCTGACTTCAGCTGACTTAGATGATGCAAATTAGCAATAAGAATGCTGGGTAACTTTCTTCCCAGGGAATGTTACCCTGGCTCCATGGTGTGTCTATCTTGTGCTTTGGGTACTAAGCTCCTGGAAGCAGGTGTGACAAGCCTCACAGATGTTAACTCAGCATGGTCCCTTGGTGCTGGGTCTGTGGCAATACTCTTTCCACAGCCTATTCGAGCAAGTTCCCTTGTGTGACCTCAATGGGACAAAACATCTCAATGTTCAGTGGATAGATCTACTGACTTTTCCTCATGCACTAGCCTCCCTTGAAGATTTGGCATAAGGCAGTCCTTAACATTTTTATTGATTGATTGATTGATTGATTGATTGATTGATTGATTGATTCTGTGTGTGTTCACGTAGGTACACACATGCTAAAACTCATGTAAAGAGGTTAGAGGATATTTTTGGAGTTGGTTCTTACATCTCACCTTGCTGAGACAGTGGATTTCTTAGTTCTGTTATGCGGTGTACTCCAGGATAGCTGGTCTGTGAACTTCCAGCCAATATTCCTGTTTCTGCCTCCTATCTCACTACAGGAGTGCTGGGATGGCAGATACATGCCACCACATCTGGCTTTTTATTTGAGTTCTGGGGATCAAAATCAGGCCTTCAGGTTTGCATAGCAAGTGCTTTTACTAGCTGAGGTGTCTTAAAGAAGGTCTCTTTTTTTCCTCACTCTTCCCTTCAAACTTGGCTTCAAGAATTGTGTTTGATGAATTTCCCAGAGCTCTGTGACACAAGCTTAGTATCTTGATAACTTCCATACATAGTTGAAGTAGAAACAGGAGGCAAGATTCTTGTGGCTAAGGTTTCTAAGAGCAAGGTCCTTTAGTTTGTGCCTATCTTATGAGATACAGAAAGTCATTCAAGTCTCAGTATAGCTCAGTAAAGAATGCACTGAAAGACTTTAACAACTGCTGTGGGATGGTCTGTATGTCAAACATGTTGCTTATTGGTCAATAAATAAAACACTGATTGGCCAGTGGTCAGGCAGGAAGAAGTATAGGCGGGACAAGGAGGAGAGAATTCTGGGAAGTGGAAGGCTGAGCCGGAGACACTGCCAGTTGCCACCATGACAAACAGCATGTGAAGATGCTGGTAAGCCACAAGCAATGTGGCAAGGTATAGAATTATAGAAATGGATTAATTTAAGATATAGGAACAGTTAGCAAGAAGCCTGCCACGGCCATACAGTTTGAAAGCAATATAAGTCTCTGTGTTTACTTGGTTGGGTCTGAGCGGCTGTGAGACTGGCAGGTGAAAGAGATTTATCCTGACTGTGGGCCAGGCAGGAAAACTCTAGCTACAAACAACCTCCTTGATTTAAGTGTCAAAGATCTTAGGGATTATTCCTGGACAGAATTGCCTGGTCAGATGCCTAGGGAATTTACATCTGGTTGGTGTTTAGTGCTTTCAGGGGAACACAAAATAATATATTCTTGTGGTGGTCAGTGTGTGCCTCTAGTGCCTGCAACATAAGCTTGTCTATAAAAGTCCTGATGTCTTCAGTATTTAGAGAAACAAAAGTGTATATTCCTCATTTTATAGGAAAGGACTTTTTATATATGAAAAGGACTATAGGGTCAAAACATGCTCTGGCACAACATCATTAGACAAGAAACCTCCAAAGATGCTGTTGAGCTCGTTTCTGTTGGCCATCTGCTCCTAGGCATGCAGCCTACCCTTGAGAGTAGTTTGTTTCTCCAATGAGACTCACTTGGAGAAAACTAATTTTTCATTTGCAAGTGGTTACCAATGGGAGATTGCATCTGGGTTAAGGATAAGGACATATGTCCACTTTTCCTTTCAGCTCTAGGATCCAATCTAGCTCAGACCCATGTAGGCCCTGTGCATGCTGCTTCAGTCTTGTGAGTTCATATGTACATAGATCATGTTTCCTTGTTTCCTTGGTGTCCTCCATCCCCTCTGTCCCTTATACTCTTTCTGTCTCCTCCTCCTCAATGTTGATATCTTCGCATTGTCTGTGGGTCTCTGGATTTATTCTCACCTAATGTAGGGGGAAGGGAGTTTTTCTGATGGTGGCTGAGCAAAGCACTGGTCTATGACTATAGCAGAATATCACTAGGAGTCATTTTATTGTTACTTTGCTTTTTTAGACCAGTAGTATTTGTTTTTACTCTAGGTCTGTGGGCTATCTAGTCTCAGGTTCTAGGTCACACAAGCAGTGTCAGGTATGGATTCCATCCCACGCAGTGAGCCTTAAGTCAAATCAGATCTTGGTTACTTCCACAAGCTTTGTGCCACTATTGCAAGCGTGTACCATAAAAGCAGGTACCACTGTAGATCAAAGGGTTTATAGCTGGATTGGTATTTATTTTTCTTTGTTGCTAGAATGCAGAATGCCTTCCAGTATTATGAACTTTAGTCTATGGGGGTGAAGGCTTTATGTAGGCAACAGTTCAACTTCTCCATGTTCATTAAGTTGTGTAGGTGTTGTCTTCAGCAATAAGGCTTTACTTTCATTTGTTTGTTTGCCTTTGATACAGGTTATCACAATGCAGCTCTAACTGTCCTGGAGCTCACTATGTAAACCAGGCTGGTCTCAAATTCACAGAGATCTACCTGCCTCTGCCTTCTGAGTGCTGAGATTACAGGCATGTGCCACTATGTGTGGCCCCATCATTTTTTTTTAACTGAGGAGAAGGTTGGGAGAGGGTTTTTAAAATCCTTTCTTATTTTCATAAGCAAATGCCTAGTAGCTCCCATAGTTTGCCATCTGCTTGTGAGCTTAGAGGAAGTAGAGGATGCTTGTTAACATCCCTCAGGCTTTAGACTCATTGGTACAGGAAGGTGGATGATAGGCTGGGTAGAGATCATTCCTTGCAGAAAATGAAGAGAAGTCATAAATGAGACATGCAGGAAATGCCCAGTATGAGGCATGTATAGAAGATACCCTAAATGAGTGGTAACTGTTACACTGGGCACAGAAGAAAATCACCTTGCAGAACATGCTCATTCTACAGAAGGATGAGCATCACAGTCTTTCCAAATGATTCTTCCTCCTTTTATTTGTCATATCAGGGATGGAACACAGGCCATTGTGCCTGTTAGGCAAGTGCTCTAACAAACTATACCCAGTCCTCTTCTTTGGTTTTAAAATATCTCTTTGTATGTAAAAATCCTTTGGAAAGTTGTCTGATGGACACAGAAGTTGCAGGAATGAAGGAGCATCACCAATGTTCATCATAGGGAGGAACATGTTTGATCACTGCTTAAGGCAGTGCCATTGTAAAAGTACCTCTTCCCCTTTGTAATTATCTGATCCGTGAGTGGATACTCTGCCTGTATTAGCCTTAACAAACTCATCTGCAACTGCTAGATAGTCTCCAAGTTCTGATCTGTGAGGTTTGTTTCTTCACTCTCACACCACATTCCCACATCTAAATCTAAAGCAGAGCACCTTCCCAGGGAGGGGGACTTGTGTACAGTTTCTACTTCAGGAAAATAATATGGATACAAGGACCACAAAAAATAATAGGGGTCACAAAAGAGACAGAAAAGCAAAAGGTAGGGTGAGAAGTTGGTTCACCTATAGTCAGCCCCCTATAGCCATGAGCCCTGAAGCTGTGGACTCAGCCAACTGCACATGGTTTCTGTACACAACTTGTACAGATTTTCTTTCCTTGCCATTATTCCCTAACAAATATAGTATGGTGATTATTGAAGAACCAAAGCACCCCCATTTCAAGCAAGCCCCTAACCCCAGCTTGAAACAGGCCTGAGTTTCAAAATTCTCAGAGCTGCTGACATAGGTACCAGGACAAAGTCAGGATGTTTGAAGAGCCATCTGGTAGCAACTGATTAACCATAGAATGCCCCAATGCTGGAGATGGTCAAAAGTATGTTTGAAGGACTATCTGGTAGCAATTGATTAACCACAGAATGCCCCAGTGCCAGAGGTAGTCAATAAAGTTTGACAAATAACCGGTTAAAACTACAAAGTAAGATAACACAGAAATTCTGGAAAGCCCCTAAAACTTGAGCCAATCAGAATTGTACCAGTACTAGCACCCCTAAATGATGTAACCTTATGGTTTTTGCCTTTAAAACCTGAGCTTACAGAGGGGCAGGCACCTCCTCCAGCCTCTGCTGTGTTGGATGACTTGATGAGGTCCCTGCCTAGGCTTGAACTGCTTCAATAAACCTTGCTTTTGCATTTCGGTGAGTTTGTGTCTCTGGTGGTCTGTTCGGGGGTCTCGCGTCTAGGGCACAACAATTATTACACAGAATTTCCATTGTATGTTCTATTATAAACATGTAGAGATGATTTAAAGTATATGAGGGAATATGTCTACATTTTGTAAAAGCATTTTGCCATTTTATACAGGAGACTTGCACATCTGCCACTTTTGGTATCCACAGGGGTCCTGGACTCATCACTGCATGGATACTGAAGGATGGCTATCTATAAACAAAGCTTTCTATGGTTGTTGGCACTGCCATTCTTGAGGGTCACAGCTATCAAGGATGCCTTCCTTAGCCAAGGGAGCAAAGCACAGACCCTGTGGGTTTTGGAGTTAGACAGTGTCATCTGGAGCCTACCTTGTTATGTACTTGCTATATGTACCACCGCTCAGCCCACTAGTAGCCCCCATCTCAGTGTCTTCCTCTGTAGAATGGAAACAGTGATTCTTCATCTCATATTTTTAAAGTTTACCAGCACGAATGCATACAATTTGCCTGGCAGGCTGGAGGATCTTAGCAATGTTTGTTACCTTTCTTTTCCCCTAGCTCATCAGCCTTGCCAGACTGAGAAGGATGCAGTTTTCTTAATGGGTAACTAAAATAAGCAACACCTTACTTTAGACTTGAATTGAAAATGTGAATTTTCCCTCAGAGTTCTTAGAATGCTCTCAATTTGTCTTCAACATATTTTTTCAGTTTGATAACTTCTAGTAGTTCCTATATGCAATTTAACTTTATGATACTTGGTATTAAATTTTAGAGTTATGTGCATTTGTATTTCATATGTTCTTGTGTGTATTATTGCATA
>CABHPR010115227.1:7621-28027 GCA_902168415.1 Peromyscus melanophrys | reverse complement strand
TCCTGGTCTTTGCCTTCCCTTGCCCCGACAAGTTCTCACCTCCACCCTGCTTGCTCCCTGGCGGGTGATTTTTCTTTCTGAGTTTTTGGCGCTCTTCGCACCAGTGGCTCCCTGATTCCAGGAGCCGGGAGTGGAAGGAAGCCCACGCCTGTCTCGCGCGGTGTTTGTGAAGTCAGAAAACTCTTAGGTGGGCCCTGGAAATCTTTGTTATTCCTCGAGCAAATTGGCTGGAGGTGAGATCGTGGTCCTGGGGGAAAGGAGGCAGCTGATTCTCTGGCCGCGGGACCACCTGAATGCAGTTAGTAGACCTGGGAACCCAGCACAAAAGCCGAAGGCGCAGCAGTTCTGCCTTCCCGGGAATGGCACAGGACTTTGTGGCCGGTTATCACTTGCCCGGCGGGGGACCCCCGGCCACTTCCCTTAATTCCCCTGCACGTGGTTGATGGGCTGTGCTTCAGAATTAAAGCTAATGAGTGGGAATCTTCTTCACCACGTAACTCTCTGGAAGGCCTTGAGAGGAGCTGTTTTTGTTTTGGTTTGGTTTGGGGCTTTTGAGACAATGTCTCCTGAACCCAGACAGGCCTTTAAGTAGCCTTGGCCGACCTGTAACTGATCCTCCTGTGTGCACCACCCAACCGCTGGGATCACAGGCGTGACCTACTGGTAACTCCTAGCCTTGCTGTGTAGCTTAACCCATCCTCCACTAACCTCTATTTCCCATCTGTAGGATGGGAGTAAGGGTGGGATAACTGTGGGATCAATATTAGGAAAATAGTTATTAATCATGCACGGCTTTAAATAAAGTGCATGCCAGGTGCTATGTAAGTCAGAAAGCGGACATTAATAAACACTTGTTGAGCTTCGATTGATCCTCTACTGGGTGCTGGGGGGCAAGATGGCTTCCTGAATCAGTGTTCTCCTCTGCTCTCTTACCACCCCCGCCTAGCGTGAGTGCCCTGCAGTGTCTGCTAGGCTATGAAGAGTTTTCAAGTGCAGGCTTCCTCGGGTGGGGGAGGAGAATCCCCAGAAACCGTAACAATATAAGACATCAGCATGAGAACTTACAGAGATTGGGTGTCCCTGTTCTTGAACACAAATTCAGGGTGTTTGGTCAGTTTTGTTGTTGATGGTGTGAGCACTGTCAGGTCTCACAGTGTCTATTATTGTGTGCAGAATGATGGGTGTGTGTGTACCCACAGAGCTGTCCCCCAGAACATTGCAGCTTAGCCGTGGCCCCCGCCACTCAGGATCTCACAGGGTTACCAATAGTAAGATGTTAGTCTTCCTATATCAGTTGTACTGGCTTTAGAACTTGGCGTGAACTTGAAATAGAGGGTGAGCCTTTTTCTGTATGAGATTTCTCTGTTGTTGTATGTAACAATGGCTCGTTCTTCACTACTGCATATTCATTAAATAACCAACAATTTATGTACTCAATTTACTGTATGTTAGACACTTCGATTGCTTTGAGTTTTTGACAGTCCATAGTGAAGTTGCTGGAAACATTCTTCTGTGTATAGATGCAACATTCATCTATGTCACACACATGCTGGGGGGATTTGAACTTCTGGTTTACAGAGTATACACATGTTAAGCTTTAAATATATTGCCAGTGATCTGAGTAATAAAAATAACGACCAAAGAAAAACTAAAAACAAAAATTTAAACCATAAACAAAAAAATAGATCCATTTTTAAAGCAAAAGGGGTAAACTGTTTCAACCAGTGCTGTAAGATTCCTGATGATTCCACATACTTACCATTTTGGTATCAAGGTGTTTAAAATTTTTTAACTACATTTTTATTGCCGGAGGGGGATGCACATGCCACAGTGGGTATGTGGAGGTCATAGGACAACTTTTGAAGTTGGTTCTCTCTTTCCACTGTGTGGGATCTGGGGATTGAACTCAGGTCATCACTGGGCTTGGCCACAAGCAGCTTTACCCGCTGAACCATCTGCCTGGCCCAAGTGTTGTCTTTTAAAATTAAAAACAGCCAGGTGGTGGTTGCACACGCCTTTAATCCCAGCCAGGCGGATCTCTGTGAGTTCGAGGCCAGCCTGGGCTACCAAGTGAGTTCCAGGAAAGGCGCAAAGCTACACGGAGAAACCCTGTCTTGAAAAAAAAAATTAAATTAAATTAAAAACAGGGACATGTATTTCATTGTAATTAAACATTATTTCTCTGGAGATCAATGCTATTGAGCAACTTTTCAGATGCTTATCACCCATTATGATGGTCTTTGAGGGAAGAATCTGTTCATGTCTTTTGCCTGTTCCAACTCTTCAAGTTCTTTACATATCCTTGATGTAAGTCCTCTGTCTGTTGTGTCTGTTCCAAATACCTTCTCTCAACCTGTGGCTGACTTACAGTTTAATGTTATTTACTGATTAAAAGAATTTCTTAATTTTTAATCAGCCCAATTTATGAATCTTATCTTTAATGCTTAGTGTTTTGTGTCCTGTGTAAGGAGTCTCCGCCTGTCCCAAAACCACAAAGATAATTGCTTTTGTCTTCTGAGAATTAGGTTTCAAGCCTTGAGCAAATAACCAACCTTCCTTCTACAAAGCTCCAATCTCAATAACATCCTGGCCTTTGACATGGATACTGTCATCAGAGGTCATCATTGATATTATTATGTGTTGGTTAGCATACAAATGAATGGTTTTCACCATGACATTTCAGACATTCCTGTTTGTGGTACACTTTGTTCCCCGCCCTCCCAGGTCTCCACCAGGCCCCCTTCCCCTCCAGCTGGTCCCGTCTCTTCCCTGTTAGTCCCTTCTGCTTTCTTACTACAGGTAGACTTCTGAACCTAAAGTTTGATCCGTCCTTTGCTTAGGTGACATTTTGTCAACTTCCTGAACAAGTTAGGTGATCCCACAATGGGGAGATGGCGAGACCAGGATCCAGAAGAGAAATCTTACATTCACACATGTGTACATTTTTTCCCTCATTTTTAAAAACTCCTGGAGCCTATCTAAAGTTTTTAAAGATTTTTGTTTCAGTTTTGTTTTTTTAATACACTCTGTTCTTTCTGCCTCATAAAACCGTGTCATCCTGAAGCTGGCAGAAGACTTGGAACCAGGCCCTGCCCACTGGACATGGAGCCAGATGTTTAAACTATCCCTCCAAGACTCTTGGGGCCTGCTTGCCAGATTTCAGCCTCTGCTGGTGCATAGCCAATCAAAATGCTTCAAAGACCTTCCTTTCTTTTCTTCATTTGGAATACTCCACTAGTTATGCCTAGAGAAGCCGAGGTGGGAAAACAGTCAAAACGGTCTTTAAAATGCAAGTGTGCCCCTCTTTTAGCAATAACCCTAGAAACTTCATGTCTCAATAAAGTCATTTTAAGTACTCTAGGAAAGCAAAGAAATTCCACCACTACTGCCTTTGTTGAGTAGGAAAGACTTTTTGGAATAGTGGTTACTTGTCCCCTAATGTATCAGTTTCCTATGTCTTGAATTTGTGATTACTTTATCTGAGTGAGTCATCATATTTATTCAAATGTCTCCCAAGTCTCTCTCTTAAAATGATTAATTTCAACTTTATTAACATACATATAAAGGAGTGCTAGGCCTCAATAAGAAAGAACACAGCTTAATGAATGTCTCCCATACCCTGAGCAAACCTGTGCTACCTACATACAGATTAAGAAATAAAGGAATAGCAAAGTGACTGTGACATGCTTTAATACTGAGACTTTGTCTACAGCCCAATGAGTCAGGGGCAGGAAGGACTATGGTTTGGCGTCCCACTGACCACCTAAAGCCCTAGAGCTCTTATCTCACCAGTAAACCCTGTTTCCTCTCTGGTTTCTTCAGGTCAATTTTTTTTTCCAACATTACAGAAAAAGAATGAAAGCTTAGAGGGAAGTGGTGGTGGTTTGGATGAAAATGCCCCGCACAGACTCACAGGGAGTGGCACTATTAGAAGGTGTGGCCTTATTGGAGTAGCAAGTGTGTCACTGAGGGTGGGCTTTGAGGTTTCAGAATCCCAAACCAGGCCCAGTGGCTGGCTGGCTTGTTGCTGCCTGCAGGTCCAGATGTAGACCTCTCAGCTCCTTCTCCAGCACCATGTCTGCCTGCAGGCCACCATTCTTTCCACCATGATGGTAATGGACTGAACCTCTGAACTGTAAGCCAACCCCAATGAAATGTTTTCCTTTATGAGTTGTCCTGGTCATGGTGTCTCTTCACAGCAACAGACACCCTAAGACCAAAGTCCAGAATGAATGGACCTTACGACTTATTAGTGGATGGAACAGGAAGGAGGATGGCTGCTGCATTGACAGTGGCTGGGACAGCAGGCACAGCACAGCATGGTGGAGGAGATAGAGCTGCTAGGTATGATGAAGGGGATATGATGAGGTGGGCATGATGGGCAATAGGCCGAGCTTTTATAATTAATAAGAAAATATCTATGACCACTGACAAAGAGAATATCTATGACCAGCTATGCTGACTGCCTCCTAGCCACTTCCAACCTTTTTTTTTCTATCCACCTCTCTGAAAGTGCATCCTTGAAAAAAGGACATTGGGTAGAGTCAGTTGGCTTGTATCCCTGTCCTAGGCAAGCTCTAAACTTGGACAGATAGCTTCATCAGTCTGAATCTCAGCGTCTTGATCCAGAGACAGAAACGGTGATGGGATTTACCTCCTCGCTTCATGGAACTGTGTGTTACAGAGGAAGGGGAGGGACGGCGGGGTCCTTTGCCAGCTTTGCAGCCTTCCATCTCATTGCTGGCTGTTAGGACAGGTTGGCAAGCAAGTCATAAGAGAGCAGGGGAGGAGAAATTCTCAACACCTTTCTGTGTTTGCCCTCACTTCTACAACCCCTCTGTTTTATCTGAGGATTAAAGTTTTAACTCTCCTACTGGGAAGAGAGATTCAGGTGTGTGAATTGTTAATTGATCACCTCATCTCACTTGACCAGGCTCTGGGTCAACACTTTAGAATCTCCCCCCCCCCCCCCCCCCCCCGCAGCCTTCCCCAATGTTGAGACTGGTAACACAGGAGTCCACTCCTATCAGCAACTCCTCTGTCTCCACATCCTTTGCCTAAGAAAGAGGATGCCCTGCTTCTGGGAGTGGATCACTCCCCCAACAAGTGTCATTTCCCGCTCATACTCTGGTCTTATAGTTCTCATGTTTCTCTGGATTTTTAGTCACAAGCACTCAAAAGTGACATGGGCTGATTTAAGCAAGATGGGATTTATTTAAAAGCTATTAAGGAGCCCACAGGATCAGTAAGACAGCTGGACAGGCTGGCTCATCCACCATGCCACCAGGGGGCGTAGCCTAAAAGTTGGACTTGGGGGGGGGGTAGGTACAAAAGACACCTTGACACCTTGACGTCACAGTAGACCTAGACAGCAAGTATTGCCACTGCTGTCTCTGAGAATTGGATGTCCCTAATACCGCCTGGTAAGCAGAATTTGTGTCTGAGTGTCCCTGTTGCATGCCATCACCAACTTCTGATTCGGAATCTGGGGTTGGAAGAGAGAGTTGATTAACCCGGTAGGCAAAAGCCAGAGTGTGGATTATCTGCCCTTTCTGTCTTCACCTTGGGAGGAACTATGTTCTGCCTCTCAAAGCAAAAGGTTATCCAGAGGGAAGAAGCTCACGTGTTGGTGACTGGAATATGCTCCCTCCCTTCTAGCTTTACACTTGGACTCCTGTGAGCTTTGTGCAGGCAGACTGGCACCCTGTCACCTTCCTGGCTCAGGGACACAATGCAGACAAGTTTCTGAAGTCTGAGTCCGAGGCCAGGAAAATGGATTCTTGAGAAGTTTCTAGGGTGGAGGCCATCCAGCTGGCCCTACCTTGCCATATTCTGCTCTCGGGCAGGTGGTACTTTTCCTCTTCACAATTCCAAGAACAGGCATTTAGTGGATGCCTAGTGGGAAGAAAAGGGGGAGGGGGAGGAGAGGAAAGGGGAGGAGACTTTGGATACCCAACTCTTGCTTCAAGCCCCAGTTTCCATTCCTAGCTGCTTATGGTGCCAACCATTTCACTGCCTTGGGGGCCTCTGTTTCCCCCATCTGTTTAAAACACACACACACACACACACACACACACACACACACACACACACACACACATCTGACCTCCTGGTGCCTCCAGCTCAGGCAGTGAGTGTCCAGGGCCATGCTGCCCAAGGCACTTCGTGGGGCCGACTGCACATAATGACAGTGTCCCAGAGCTGGCGCTTGTGTAACAGGCAGATTTACCAAGAGGGGATGGCTGTTTGCTCAGCAGCTGAGAAGTCTATAATTAGCCTGTCACAACAGCAGCAAAAGTACAGGATCAATGTAATCAGAGAAGAAATGGAAAAGAACGCCGCATCAGTCAAAGCCTCCAGTGGGTCCCCGTGGTTTCCGGAGCACTAATAGTCCAGGCAGGGCTCAATGTCCTGCTTGTGGGTTTCCTCCTGGGTGATGACAAGGTTTGCTTAGGTTGGCCATGCCTGCTCCTCTCAGCCACCTGGCTCTTCTCTTCGTCTCTCTGTTTCCCCTTCCTATGCTCACCGAAAGGAAGCAGGACTTGGAGCTGAAACTCGTGACTGAGGCACCACTGATCTTCATCATATGTGTGTGGTTGGGAGAGGGGAGGGCCGGCTTCTCTAATAGATTCCTAGGATCCCTCTCAGCCCTATGCCACCAGAAGTTGCGGGGTGAGTGTTATGGGATATTTGTACACTGACGGTGTATTGCTGTGATTGGTGTAATAAAAAGCTGAATGGCCAATAGGTAGGTAGGTAGGTATAGGCGGGACTTCCGGGCAGAGAGAGGAAGTAAGAGGAGAATCTACGCATCCGCAGGAGACACTAGGAGACACAGAAAGGAAACAGGAGGTGCAAGATGGAAGAAAGGTAATGCCAAGTGATAGAACGTAGATTAATATAAATGGGTTAATTTAAGTTATAAGAGCTAGTTGGAGGCAAGCCTAAGCAATCGCCGGAGCTTTCATAATAAGTCTTGTGTCATTATTTGTGAACTGATGGCCCAAAGAAAAATCTGACTACACATGAGCACCAAAGACTCTATTAGGCACATTCCCAGCTCCCACTATGCATACTAAAAGTTGAGAACTGCTAGGCCATCCCCCTGCCCCAGCTCACAGTGGACTGGCCCTCCAACTCCTCATGCTCGACACCTGTGTCATCATAGCCCAGTCAGGGTGACAGTTTGGAAAAGCCGTGGTTAAAGGACCTTCCCTGAGCCCATGAATGAGAGTGGGCTTCTTAGTTTCTTCTTAATCGTGTTAAGAATCCCAAACTGGCCGGGCATTGGTGGCGCACGCCTTTAATCCCAGCACTCGGGAGGCAGAGCCAGGCGGATCTCTGTGAGTTCGAGGCCAGCCTGGGCTACCAAGTGAGCTCCAGGACAGGCACAAAGCTACACAGAGAAACCCTGTCTCGAAAAACAAAACAACAAAAAAAAAAGAATCCCAAACTGCAGACATGTTTATCTCCTTAATCCCTACAATACCCCAGCCAAGGAGTCATGTCCAATGCCTTTAATTTCTTTCCACCAAAGTAGATTAGGGCTCTCATCTATCCCGAGAGGATCAGGATCTGGGGGCTTTGATTCTTTTCTGAGCCTGATTCTCCAGAATCAACTGGAGTTTTTAAGTCTATGGACTTTATTTCTTAGATTTTTTTTCTTACATTAGTAATGAATAGTAAATGGTAGAAAAACCAGAGGCTATAGTGGCAAAAGGAAGGAATAAATTATGGCTAATTCCACAACAGTTCTGTTTATATTTTGTGTTTTCCTTCCACATTGCACACTCAGCACACTCATTCTATCCCTGTATAAGCCAAGTCCCTGCAGAGATCAATGGTCCGGGGGTAGGAGTGGGGGAGCAGGGTTAAGGGCAATCTGTATAGTGACTCTCCTTATTACTGTGACAGAATACCTTACAGAGGCAACAAGGAGGAGGGGGTTTATTCTTGCTCACAGTTGGAGGGTGCAGTCCGTCATGGTGGGCAGGACCTGGCAGCAGGAGCTTGACAAGGCTGATCGCATTGCATCAGAGTCAGGAAGCAGAAAGCGATGGATGGATGGTTGTCATCATTTTCTATTTTCACTCAGTCTGGGACACCAGCCCTTGTGGAATGGTCCTACCCACATTTAGAGTGAGTCTTCCCACTCCAATTAACCAAATCCAGATAATCTCGCACATAGCCTTAAAGGGATGGGCAGCCCTAAAGAACTAACAATCAATGGGAACCCATTTCCACACTAGGTCTTAAGGGATAAGACAGTCTACCAGAACCTGGAGAGAGTTGCTATGGCTACAGGAGGGCTATCTAACAGCGTGGCTTTAGGTTAAGGAGTCCCATAACCATTAGGCTGAATCTATAAGTCAAGCGCCAGTAAGTACCCCTCCTCCACCCCCTGCAGACATGGGGATCTCTGCCTGGACTTCCTATCAGCTTCCCAGCCAGCAGGCAGATGGGTGCTGTCTCCCCAGATCCAGCAGGAAGTTACAGGTGGAAGGGGAAGCTCTGCCTGGCATTTTCATGTGCATTTGTGAGTGCAAAGAAATCATTTTAAATGTACCCATTGGTGTCTTAGTTAGGATTCTATTGCTGTGAAGAGACACCATGACCACGACAACTCTTATAAAGGAAAACATTTAATTGGGGCTGGCTTACACTTTCAGATATTTAGCCCATTATCATCATGGTGGAAAGCACAGTGCCATGAAGGCAGACATGGTGTCAGAGAGATAACTGAGAGTTCTACATCTGGATCCACAGGCAGTTGGAAGAGACAGAGAGACTGGGTCTGGCTTGAGCATCTGAAATGCCAAAGCCCACCCCCAGTGACATACTTCTCCAACAAGGCCACACCACCAATAGTGCCACTCCCTATGAGTCCATGGGGGCCATTTTCATTCAAACCACCACAACTGGTGAACCTGAAAGCACAATCTTCTGTCTGTGATGAATTCCACTACACCGAGTGAGCACAGAGAGTGACTGCTCCACAGTGTTCTCCTCACATAGAAAACTAGGATCCCAGACTGTTACCCTAAGTCAACTAGCTGTTCAGTGAATGTGGACCCCCCAATAGTGTGAGACAGAGTGCTGGGAAGGAAGGAGGAACCAGGGAAGACTGGCAGAGCCTCCAGGAGCTTACAGCTTCATAGAAGACTTGGGGATACTGCTCTAAGACACATCAACCAAACACAAAGACAAACCCCATGAGAAAGAGGTAAAGTTTGCGTAGGGCCCCAAATTCATGTCGGAAATTATCTCCACTGTGACAGTCATGAGAGCTGGCATCTTCAAGAGGTGACTGAGTTGGGAGGCATTGCCCTTGTGAAGAGATGAAGACCTTTGGAAAGAGGATTCATTAACAAGTCTCCCTTTCACTCTGCCTTCTGCTGTGTTCTACACAGCCGGGAGCCCCTACCCAAACACAGCTGGGAGCCCCTACCCAAACACAGCTGGGAGCCCCCCACCCAAACACAGCTGGGAGCCCCCCACCCAAACACAGCTGGGAGCCCCCTACCCAGACACAGCTGGGAGCCCCTCACCCAAACACAACCCTCGTCTTGAACTTCCCAACTCCCAGAACCATGAACTAAAAAAATCCCTTTATTGTTTATAATTTACTGTGTTTGTGGTGTTAATTATAGCAACAGAAACTAAACTAAGAAAGACAGACACAAATGTTTATACTAAGTATAGGTAATATTTTAGGCTCATAATAGTTGAGAGTTATTGCTAAAATATAGTCTCTACTATATATTGGTGCTATTCTAAGTTACTTGCACATATTTGCATTATTTGATCTCCCAAGAGCCCTATGAGGTAGGTCATAGGTTTCCCTGTCTGTGGCTCTCTCATAGGCTTGCTAATGGTCACTTGGTCTACTAGAATTCCCAAGACTTTTTCCTAGTCATGCTCACATCTTGTGAGGTTTGAAAAATAAAAATTTTAAGTGTGTACACTGGACATTCTTGACTGATGCCAGACACCCACTAATATGTTGCCATGTACCTGGTGTAACTGGTGCCCCAACCTGGGGCTGTCAGCCTGCTTGCCTCAGGTCAACTTGGCCAAACTGTGGTCATTCGGGGAGTAGCAGCATCCCAGCCTCTGTTCAGCATGTGGAGGAAGAGGAAGAGAGCCCTCATCCCTGTGTGGACAGGACAATTTATAGAACTACTGCCCCAAAGGACCCAGGGTGTAGTGATATTGACACACAGGCAGACAAGGAGCAGAGAACAAGGACCACCAAGATGGAGGGCCCACTGCCTCCAAGCCTCTCTCCAGGAGCACACCCTTTCCAGGTGTCCTAGCCAATTTAATTATAGTTTTGATACCTAGCAACTGAGAACATCTGGATAAATTAAGTAAGGTTTTTTTTTTTCCCCCTCAACTCAAACCCTGTGAGCCTCAGGTAAAGAAAGACTGTGAAAATGTCACACAGGACCATTTAAGGGCTGTCCTGGTCCTCTATCATCTGCTCTGAAGCCAGCCTTCAAAGACATATCATCTCTTTGAAGGCAAAGTTCCCTAACGCTTTCACATCAGCATTTCCTGTAATGGCTGCTTTTCTTTCCAAATAAACTCTCCATCCCTGTTTCAGTGTTCAGTGGACAGGACAAGCATCCTCTCCCCAGTGGAAGTGGCGATCTGGACGGGCGGCCCAACAGGCCACTGGACCCAAGGCTCTCAGAAAAGCAAGTGATACAGACCCGAGGGCAGGACTTGAGTCCCGCTACGGTGCAAGCATGTGCTCCCAGATCACACTTTCTGGGCTCAAGTCTCCACTTAGCCTACTCCTTGTGATTCATTATTTGACCTTGATAATGAACTGGTGATATTGAGGTGTAGCCATTCTCTGGGAATTGAAACACCCCTCCTAAGGGAGGAGGGAGTCTCCTAAGATGAAGGAAGCTGAAGACATTTTCCAGGCCCAGAAAGTTCAAAAGACAAGATTCACAAGGCACCACCCAAAGGTTTTTTTATTTTTTTATTTGCTATTTTTTGCGTTTGCGTGTGGGTGTGTGCGTGTGTGTGTGTGTGTGTGTGTGTGTGTGTGTGTGTGTCTAAGAGAGAGGTGTCATGGTGTGTGTGCAGTGTGCATGTGGGGGTCAGAGAACAACTTTTAGGATTCAGTTTCCTCCTGCCGTGTGGCTTCTAGAGATCAAATTCAGATTTCTAGGCTTGCTCAGCAAGTGTTTTCGCCCACTGAGCCATCTCTTCAGTCCCAGAGGTTTTATGCATGAGCCGTAAACAATTACTGAGAGAGAAGGGCCTCTTCAGTGGAAGTACCTGCAAGCTGTGCGAGGAACTCTGGTAGGTAAGCCCAATAAACTCACTGGCTTATCAAGCTAGACTTCTTTGTATTCACTTGCTGGCTTCTCACTGGTGCCCTCGAGGAACAAATAGAAATTTATTCATGTCTCCCCAGGAAAGGCTCTACAATAGAGGATGCCTCTCCATCAGGCTCAATGACTGAATGACCAATCCAGGTGCCATAGGTATGTGGTAACTGAAGTTTTCAAGAAAAAAAAAAAAAAGTCTGCTATTGCTATTATCCAAAGTAACTCTCTCCATGAGATTCAGTTTTCTCCCTTGAGAAGTGAGAGAATGCACCCTCACAGCCTGATGTGCTACTCTTGGTAGACTTGTCCTGAGGCAGGAGGCTCTTCAGAGACCCTCTGATTGAAGAGTAAGAAGCCCTCGCCCTTAGCATAAGGCCACTCTGCCCTGAGGCATGTGGTAGTGCTTTCTGTCAGGTGCCCCAGGACTGTAAGGGGCAGAGATCGTTGGTAAGGAGAGTCTGCACCAGTCATCACACACACTGCACATTGAGAGTCTGGCTGGGGGGTAAATAAAGAATGGGTTTGAGTGTTCAAACTGCTATGTTGTGCTGTGGGGCCTCAGATTCACAGATAAAATAGGGAGCCTCCTCCATGTCTCTCGAGGTGATTGGGAGAATTCCTTCAAGGAACCCATGTGATGTATGAAATGTCACATCACAGGGTCTTATGAATATCTGTTCCTTTTCTGTCTGTCCTACTATCCATCTATCTCAGTGGTTCACAACCTGTGGGTCATGACCCATTGCAGCAGGGGGGTGAGGGGAATTGAATGACCTCTTCATAGGGGTCACCAAAGACCATGGGAAAACACATGTTTACATCACAATTCATAACAGTAGCACAATCACAGTTATGAAGTAGCAATGAAAGTAATTTCATGGTGGTGGGGGGGGGATCACCACAACACGAAGAACTGTATTAAAGAGTTGCAGCCTTATGAAGGTTGAAGACCACTGGTCTATCTTGAACCTGAACCAGCCACCAGTGCAGTGAGGAACACAGCTGGAAAGTCTCTACCTTAGGTTTTGACAAAATAAGCCCCTTCAGTTGTCTAAGATAATGAAGACATGTTTTAAAGTTACTGAGATAAGGAGACCAGAGTCCCAAGGTGGCGCTTGACAAAGACAAGGGAAAGAATCTAGGATGCGCCGGGTGGTGGTGGTGCACGTCTTTAATCCCAGCACTCGGGAGGCAGAGCCAGGCGGATCTCTGTGAGTTCGAGGCCAGCCTGGGCTACCAAGTGAGTTCCAGGAAAGGCGCAAAGCTACACAGAGAAACCCTGTCCCTGTCTCGGAAAAAAAAAAAAAAAAGAATCTAGGATGCAATTTGGGGACTAAAATATGTCGGCCACTCAGGACCTGTTTTCCTCACCACCCTCTCTGCAACGTATCCATGGCTCCACTGTTTCCTAGAGTCTCTTCCCTTCACGCCACATCCCTAACTCCTTTGCTATCTAGAACTTGAACTCACAGGATCCAATGGGGAGGATGTGAGCAGTGCCCATGTCTGGACATTCCAGTAGGCTGTCCCCCTGCCATATGAGATCAGAGGAGGTCAGTGACAGACTGCAGAAATGCTGCAGGTATCCAAGGAGCATCCTGGGGACATGTTCCTCCACACAAGGTAAGCTAAGAGCACCAGTTCTCACGGCTGGACTGGGCCACTAGTTTCCAGGGGACAGCAGATAGAAGTG
Organism: Peromyscus melanophrys; assembly: GCA_902168415.1. Classification (NCBI taxonomy): domain Eukaryota; kingdom Metazoa; phylum Chordata; class Mammalia; order Rodentia; family Cricetidae; genus Peromyscus; species Peromyscus melanophrys. Next base: position 14,986 of record CABHPR010115227.1, on the reverse strand, counting down.
CCACATTTGCGGCTCTCACCAGCCAGGGCTCCTTCCCCGGGGAATAGTCCTCCCTTTTTCTGATTGTTTTACTTTGAGCAGAATAATCCAAAGATCCACTCACATCAAGCCTGAGGTCCTTAAAGTGAAAGGAATTACTGTGGCCCTCGCGCCAATGAGCTGTCACAGCCTGTCTTCCAGAGCCTTTGTTTTGTCTGAAGGAGTCTAATCACAGGCCTGGTGCTTTTAGACTGCATAGAGAAAATGTTGTAACTTTCTTGGCTAAATTAGCTCAGGAGAGGCACTGCTTCTTGTGGCCCTGTGGGTGGGGGGAGGCTTCCGGTTACAGGGTTTTGAAACCACTGTGAGCCTTCTAGAGCACAGCCACATAAACAGGGGTGAGGTGACACCTGTCTCTCTTTCATTTTTTTCTCCTTTTTTTTTATTAGTTCTTTAAGAATTCCATACAATATATTTTCATCACGGAAAGGGTGTACGGGCGCTGATTTGGTCAGCGGTGGGAGAGTCACAAGCCATGGTTACCAGAGTTAGAATGGGCTTTATTAGAGAGACGAGGGGATAGGACAGAGAGAGAGAGAGAGAGATGCGGAGAAAGAGACAGACAGAGACCAAGAGCAGAGAGAGACGCAGAGAGCGAGCGTGGGGGTGCACGTCTGGCTTTTAGGCTGGGACGCAGTCGCCCGCTGATGACATAATAAGGCACCAGATGAGACCCCCCCCCCAGCTGGGCGTAGACAGAATCCTTACAATCGCACTCACCACTCTCCCCTAACTCCCCCCAGATCCTCCCCTAACACCCCGCTTCTTTACGTCATTGGAAGGTAGAAGTGGGGGCTGGCATGGCGAGGATAACTGCAAGTCACAGTCCGGGAATGACTTGTACTATGTACGTGTGACAGGAGACACTTTTGATTGTTGTTCCGAGTCTTGACAGCAGAACTGTGTGAGGAAAAGGATGGCCCCTGGTGGAAGCAGTAAAACCTTGACCGAGGGGTCCAGCTGGTCCTCGAGTCAGTCCTTAGAAAGAGGGTTTAGAAACAGTGCCAAGCTCCCCGGTGTAAGCACCAAGTTGTTGCCTTCATTTAGGACATGGTTCTAAAACCTCTGAGACCGTTGGAAGACCTGGGGATACGTATTTAGAAAACATCTTTCAACGTCTCAACCCCAGAGGCTCCTATCCTGTAGTTACATGGAACCCAGGGAAAAATTATATTTAGATGGGTACTCCCGGTCTCCCCGTAGTCTGGCCCACGGGACCTAGTCTCAGAACTGGGGATGAAATGAAGCTAAGTTGGTGGAGGGTCTGCCTAGTGTGTGTGAAGACTTGGGTTGGATCCCCAGTACTGCGTTAAAGCAACTATGGCGATGCATGCCTGTAGTTCTAACGCTGGGAAGGTAGCAGTAGAAAGGTCAGAAGCTCAAGGTCATCCTTGGCTACCTAGTGAGTTCAAGTCCAGCCAAGGCTACATGAGAGCCTGCAAGGCAGGGCTGGTCCATAGTCCATCTCTGTCGCTTGTTTCATGCACCGACTTTCGCAAGCTCCTTACTCTGTGCCTCTTGGGCCATTATGAGAAATAAAGGACCGGAGGTGCTTCTGTCCACAAATGGCAGCCACTAGCTGCATTACCATGGTTATTGATGGCTGCTATGACAAAGGGGGATGCCAGTGATAAATCTGTTCTCATCAAAGGATGCTTCTGTAGGAATGAATGAATCCCTCTCTCTAATCCAGACACCTTGCATTCCTCCTGCCTCAGCCTCTCAAAAAACTGGGATTACAGGCTGGTGCCACTAGATTAGGCAACATTAATGGTAATGTCCCAAAGAAATGCTAACTTATACTGTCCCGTTGATAATCTTTACTGTTAACAAGTCAACCCTCAAGCATTCATCTTGGGCGTGCTCAGATCTCACTTCCTTCTCTTCAAATGGATGAGTCCCTGTGCTCAGTAAGCCTGATGGTTACATCCACCTTTCAGGATCCACACACAGATGTCAGCAGGAAGCTGTCCCCAACATTGATGTCACAGCTGTACAAATTGTGCGTGAGAAAACTGTGCATACTCTCAAACCATAGGCTCCTAGACTTTTGGGTCTTACTCTATGAAGCAGCGCCCAGCCCTGGAGAAATGGGATCGCCTATGTGCTCGCCTACCTGGGCTTCTGAGAGACAGTGCAAGTCAGCTGTCTGACCAGTTTCATGCACTAACAGTAAAGATTATCCTGTCATCCGACATCCCTTTAGAACAAGTATTTCTGACAACTGGAAGTTAGGGTCACCCAGCTTCTTCCTCACTGACACTAAAGCTTTTTTGTTTGTTTGTTTTGTTTCTTGAGACAGGGTTTCTCTGTGTAGCCTTGGCTGTCCTGGAACTCACTCTGTAGACCAGGTTGGCCTTAAACTCACAGAGATCCACCTGCCTCTGCCTCCCAAGTGCTGGGATTAAAGGCGCGTGCCAGCATCACCGCCATCCCCCCAACCCCACTCCCCCACCACCACCACCCCAACCCCGAGACATTAAAGCTTTTGAAAACATTCAAGAGGCTGGGTGCGGTGGTACATGCCTTTAATCCAGCACTTGGGAGGCAGAGGCAGGAGGATCTCTGAGTTCTAGGCCCTCTGGTCTACAGAGCAAGTTCCAGGACAGCTAGGGCTACACAGAGAAACTCTATCTCAGAAAAGAGAAAAAGGGAAAGAAGAAAGAAAGAGAGAAAGAAGAAAGAAAAAAAGAAAACATTCAAAAACTGCAGCCACCCCTCGAAACCACCTGGAGGATGAATCTGGGGATACTGATCTCTAGGGATGTGGGCTCCCATCTTGGTTCTCTCTGATTCATTGTCTGACCTTGGGCAAGCTGCATCCTGAGCTTGGCCTTTGGTGCTTCCTTTCCTACAACAGAGCATTTACCCTCTGAATCATGACCCCTCTACAGTCTCCATGTCCAGGTGGAAGATTAAACTTGGTGGTTTCCTGAAGCGACACTTGGTCCCATTTCCAGCTGAACAGGCTAGGGGGCAGTTAGAACCTATCTTGCTGCCAATGACCCAAAATAAAATACAGTTTTATTTGTTTTGCACTGAGCTAATTCCCCAGGGCAGCAATCCAGGCACAGTGGGGTTGGTGGTAATGGAGAAAGTCCAAGATGAGAACGTAGTTTCCAGAATCAAGAACATTAGCTGCGTTTTCCTGACGCCAGGACGGTGAACAGCAGAGTGGACAGCTCTGTGGACTTCCACTTGTATGGTTACAGACCGCCCAGCCTGGCCTGGCCTGCGTCACTTGCCACTGTGTTGACAGATTCCAGAATTACCTGGCATCATATACAAGAAACATTGCTATGAGGAACAGACCAGCAGCCTGGGTCCGTGTTCTTGCCCTTCAGCACACATTCACTTCCAGGAGATCAGTGCTGTCTTCTTAGTGGCCACTGTATCAAAGGAGGCTCATGGCGATACCAGCCAGAGGGTATGAGTTGGCCCGAGAAGATGCAATGTCCCTTTACCTGGCCTGCTGCCATGGGTCCCTTGTCACATCACATGGATGTGATAACCTGAATCTAGGGTTGGGTTTCCCTCACCCAAACGCACACTCATCCTTGCACCCATTTCTTTCAGGCTAAATCTGGCCATAAACTGGGGAAATGTAAGGAGACGTACAAGGCATTCTCAATAGTAACTGGCAATCACTGAGTACTCACTGTGTGCTGGAAGGAATACCAAGGCCTATTTCCTGGAAATCAGATCAATGGAAAGAAAGAATAAACCAGAGTCACGTGGTGAGGAAACCCAGAAATCAGGATCCAAGGCCAGGCTATGTGACTCCGGTGCTGGCCTCAATGGAAGAAACACACTTTCACTGGAGCAGAGGCCCCTCTAGATACCCCCGGGCCTCTGGGGGCACAATCCCTTCTTGTTGAAGTGTCGCCATGTAACGTAACCTGTTCTATTCTTCTTAGGGCAAGCCAGGGCCAGGGCTTCTGCCAGTCTAGAACCAGCTCTGGAAAGGGTCCCAGATCTGTTACCTTGATCATCTCTCAACCCCACCTCACACATCCTAAATCAGAACCCTCAGCAGCTGGAGACTGATGAAGCCTCTGCCCGGAGATGTGCCATGTAGCTGCCAGAAAACTGGTAAGAGAAAAATCGAAACCGGACTTTATGAAGCCTACTTGAGTGAAAAGGGGGTTCTAGGAGAAGGCAGCTTTCCAGACAAGCATTGACTGCCCCACCACAAGAACAGGTAGGTTTCATTTATAATCAGAGCAGAGGGAGTGACATCTGGAAATATCCCGATTGGCTGTGATTAGAATTTGCCTTGTATGGACACTGTTTGATCTGCTGGCAGCCTGTGATTGGCGGAGAGTCCGTTGCTTGGTTACACAGATAGGCTGGTGGCTTAGGTTACAATTAGCTTGCACAGCAGGCTAGAGTACAGCCGACTGTGTAGGGAGACTGCTTTGGATCAAACTTTATTACTCAGCTGTGGCGATTAGTTTAAGGCAGCTCTGTTCTGCTTTCCACCTCTCTGCGCGTGGCTCCCTCCATAAAAAGAGTCATAACTGCTTTACCAATCTCACAGCTTTATGGTAAGAGCAGAACACAAGCAGGATATGTGACAACTTTTCATGAGTTTAAAGAACTAGTTAGCATTTACTCAACTTCCAAACAGGATTCTCGATGTTTTTCAAAGGTTAAATGCCCAGGGAAGTTCAGGAATGGCTTAAGATCCTATTGTTGAGAGGCAGCAGAGTCTGGGCTTATTCCTGGGCCACTATGAGTCAGAACTGACGACTCCCTTTTCCAAGCTCTGGCGTCATACAAGTACAATGTAATGATGACCTGGTACCCACAGATAGATGAGCCCACATTCTAAAACTCACCACAACACAGAGATTCCTGGCAGAGGCATGAGAAATGCTATCTGGACACAAGAGACTGGAGTCTCTCCTGCACTGGCGGCCACCACAGGGGATTCAGTGTCCTGCTTGCCTGTGGGTGTCATACCAAAGTAACTAGAATCTCTAGCCAAACATGAGGCCTGAACAGTGTCATCAATGGCTGCCTCTCACCACGTTCCTTGGGTTCTAGCAGCAGGGCCTCCTACCAATTCTATCACCTTAGCTTGCAAAGGCTTCGTCCGGCCCAGCGCTCCAGCCACACCGGCAGGAAAGGCGAGCTTCAACTGCTTCAGCCCCTGTCAAGAAGTTAGCAAATATCATAAAAGCCCAGACATAGGCCAGGTATCCAAAGAGCCAGCTCACAGACCCAGAACCATCGTTCTATAGTTGAGTTCTAGTTTCCAATTTTTTTTTTTTAATTTATTTTTTAATCTTTAAAACCCAGGCTGGCCTTGAACTCGTGATCCTCCTGCCTCTGCCTCCTTCAACAAATCCTACTGGCATTTGCCACCACAACCGGCTCTGATTTGTTTAACATTAGCATTTTACTAATAATATTAGTTGTGCCGGGCATGGTGGTACACGCCTTTAATTCCAGCATTTGGGAGGCAGAGGCAGGCGGATCTCTGAGTTAGAGGCCAGCCTGGTCTACAGAGTGAGTCCAGGACAGGCTCCAAAACTACACAGAGAAACCCTGTCTCAAAAAACCAAAAAGAAAAATTATTATTATTATTATTATTATTAATAATAATAATAATAATAATAATAATAATAATAATAATAGTTGCAAAGGAGCTGTTACTAGACACCCAAAGACTGTATTCTAAGGACTAAGTTATATGTTCTACCTTCATTGTTTCGGGAGACCATCAGAATAAGAACCATTGTTAATCACATTGGTAACAAGGACACTGAATAAAGAGATATTTAGTGGTAGGCCAAGATCAGTGTCTTAGCAAGTGTTCTATTGCTGTGAAGAGACATCATGACGGGGCAAATCTTATAAAAGAAAACATTTAACTGGGGCTTGCTGACAGTTTCAGAGGTTTAGTCCATTCTCATCATGGCAGCAGGAAGCATGGTGGCATGCAGGCAGACATGGTGCCGGAGAAGGAGCTGAGAGTTCTTTATCTGGATCCATAGGTAGCAGAAGAAACCCCAAAGCCCAACCCCAGTGACACGCTTCCTTCAGCAAGGCCACACCTCCTGATCCCTCTCAAGGAGTACCACTCCCTAATGACCAAATATTCAAAGATAGGAGCCTATGGGTGCCATTCTTATTCAAACCATCAGTCAGCAAGCTAGGCAGTGACAGAGCTGGCCAGGGATCCGGGGCTATTGGAGAGGAAGTCCTCCAGTCCATGCTGGCCTGGCTACTGTGTAGCATTCCTGGTCTGATACTGCCCAGGTTCCAGATTCAGCCTTGGCCCCAGACTCTTGCCATCCCCCTGCCTTCCTAGAGAGCACAGTACTAGCTCAGGTTCTCCAGGGAAACAGAGGCAAGAGGACAGAGATGTATATATTTATAGAAGCTGCTTACCTGACTATGGAAGCCAAGACGCCCCATGATATCCTGTCTGCGGGAAGCAGTAAAGCCAATGATATGATTCAGAATGAGTCAGAAGGGGCTGAGGACTAAGCCACTCCTGGTATTAAGTCCCCTAATCCAAACTCCCAGAACTTGGAGTTCTGATGTCTGAGTGCAGAAGACAGAGGATCCTCTTCAGGCTGCCCCAGGATTGGATGTCTGCTCACACTGGTAAAATGAAAACATCCTCCAGGGATTACTCTCACAGGCCTGTGTTACTGCTTACTTTGTGCCTCTTAGGTCAGGTAAGTTGTCATATAAAATTTACCATCACAGGTGGGGATCCTAGACCCCCGCTTTCCTGAACTCGATTCTCCAGCACATAACCAAGTTCTGCTTGTTCTCCAGAACTCTGCACCTCTCCTTTCTCACCAGCTGCCTGATCCACGTGATGCCTTTGCCAAGCCTGGAGTATTTTCCAAGGCTTCCTGACCCTGTCCCAGCTTCCAGATCTTTCATAGATCAATATGTCTTATTGGTGGCTGCCAGAATTCTCCTTCCTCTGTGAGATAACACCAAATCTCATAAATTAGAGGGTAAAAACTGGGCTCCAGGGATGGGGAGATCACTAAGTCAGTCAAACATTTGCTGAACACATGTGAGGCCCCGAGTTTGAATCCCCTGAACCCTTGTTTGAAGCCAGGGGTGGTAGCATGTCTAAAATCCCAGTGCTTCTGTGGTGAAATGGGAGGCTGTGACAGGAGCCTCCCCTGAAGCAGCGGCCGCTAGCGTGGCCTATGCAGCAGTGGGTGACAAAGAGTCATCCTAATCAAGGTGGAGGGTAAAGAGTGACACCTAAGGGTGGCTTCCGACCTCAACACATGCGGGTGGAATGTGTGCACCTGTACACACACACCACAACACACACACACACACACA
>CABHPR010115226.1:0-26380 GCA_902168415.1 Peromyscus melanophrys | reverse complement strand
GAGAGAGAGAGAGAGAGAGAGAGAGAGAGAGAGAAAGGAGGGAAGGAGATGAAGAAACACAGAGACAGACACACAGACATGCACAGAGTTTTTCAGTGGGCTGTTACTGATCTCCACTGGCAATGAGACTTGGTAGTGCAGGTAGTTCTTACAAGTAAGGTCTGGTTGTTTCTTAAGCAAAACTGAACATTGTCATTTCTTGCAGCCCCATGCAGTGAATGGGGAATGCACTGCACACTTGATTTCTCAGTATTTGTATTCCTTCTGACTCATGAACGTTAGGCTTCTCCAATATTCTTTCTACAGATTATGTCCCTGCAGCATTACTTTTAGCACTGGATAGAAAAAAAACATGAAAAGATCCAGGATTCAAGATTTATTTTATTTTATTTTTAAATCTATAGTTTCTATTGCAGAGTGTCAATTTTTTAAATGGTGAACAGGGCAAGTAAGACCCTTTTTAGGTTATTGGTACCACAGATAGTGATTTCACAATTTCTGTTGGAACAGTTGCTTTTATAAGCTTTTACTAACAATTTATCACCAATCTCTAATAGTTTAGCAAGGACTTTGTGTGGAAACTGGAAATTGTTAGTTTCCTAAAAGCTTAATGAACTATGGGATTAGGCGGTGAATAAACATGTTTGTGGTGAACAGTTGAGTCCATTACTATCACACACAGATACAGTTCAAATATGAGTTTAACACAGAACAACCCCACACAGATCTTTCAAATGACCAACAGAGAGTACAGTCCTGTAAGAAGCATAATTTGAGCTCCCTCTCCAAACTGATATTAGTTTGGTAAAATTGAGTTACATTGCAACATTTAGGAAAGACTAGAAAATGTTTTAATTTTAATTGGCATGATGAAATTCGGAATACTATATATTTGATTGGGTTTATGATTAGATCAGGAAGCTTTCACATTTAATTTGAATATGTGGGGCACTAAAATTAGCTAGTAATCACAAACTCAAAAGTTTTGAAATTGCGGCTTGGTCTAATTGTTTCTTAAAGTTTGAGCTGTTTCTAGAGTTTGCCACTGTGTAATTATACATTGTAGCTGTTTGGGCTTGTTGAAAGGTTTCTTATCTCCCTCAGAATCCCTCTGTAGGATTATGCAGGCTTTGCAGAAGATCTGGGGAAAACACAACAGATCTAAAGTTCTTTCATCTCCTTCTGAGCAAATCTCTAGCCTGGAGAGGACCAAGAAGTGCTGCAGCTTTTCGTGCTTGGAAAGAGGTCCTAGTGACCTAATCTCTCCGGAGCAAGACATAAAGAGGCAGGAGCATAACCCGTCTCCTTCTCGCTTCCCCCTCACGCTGTTGGATGCTGTTGAAAGAAATTAATCTGAACAGATTTACACTCTGGGCTTTATGTCCATATGGATTGGCAGTTGGTGAGACCTCGCTATTAACGGTGCACAATTAATAAATAATATGTCTCTGTTTGCTTCGGTAGCTGTTCCAGCAATAAAGCGCTTATAAAAAGATTGCTTTGACAAAACCCCACATATGGGTAAGGTCTTGATCCATGCTGGATGTCTTCCATTCAGGAATCCCATTAGCATTTAGCATGGTACATCACTTCCTAAGTACCAATTTGTTATTCGTTCTTTACCAAAATGGACCAGATGAGTTAGGTATAGTTATTAATAATTCTTTCACATAAATGAATGAGAAAAGAAACAAATACTATTAAAAATTGAAACAAACAGTTGTGGCCGGATGGTATGTTACTGTTAGAGCAGCAGGCAAGTTTGGGGCCTAAGAGCACCCACTCAAGTTTGCTGATTCACCAGGCCCCTTTGTGTGCAGCATGCTAAATGACTCTTAGCTACCACTTCAACTCTGATTTCAGAAACAAAGTGAGTTTCAAAACTAAAATGTTTATTTTTCAGTGTTTCTGTCACACTTATCTGTAGTTGCCCTTACTAGTAAAACCTGTAGGCTCTGTTCCTTCAAATTAAATGACAAAAAATAGAAGCAATAGTGGCTTTTCCTAAAATATCTCCTCTAATAGACTGAGCCATGCTTGCATATTCCTTGGTATTGGAAAAAGTTCAGGCCATGTTATATACAAGTTCATCAGATAAGCGAGTCTACTCCAACTCCATTTGAATTGGTGGCAAATGAGAAGAACACACACCACTGAAAGAAGAGGCATCCGTGTAATTTACGTTGCTAGCATCTTCGGAAATTAATTGAAAGAAGTGGAGATGAAAGTCTCTGCATCCTTCAGCTTCAAGGCTGACTCACATATTATGGTCATCATTTACCATATACAGCATGGTATTACAAAGGCCTCTGACTTTTTCCATCTTCCTGTAACTCTTTCAGGTGAGAGGGGTTGTCTGTGCAGGCATGATTGACTTTCCTTTGCCTTTTAATCTTAACTTTTTTTTTTTTAAACTCTTTCTCGTTTTACAAACTTTTCAGGAAAGCTTGTTTGGCATTGCTGCTACATGAGTGACATTTGCAAATATTGAGCTTAATTCAGGCTCCTTTGAAACTGGTCACAGCTTTTTTCCAAGAAGCTTAGTTAACAGGTTTTAGTGACTCTACAGATAAATCAGGTAGGTTATTCTGGATATACTACACAAAGTCTCTTACAGTTTCTCATACTTTTCTTTGTATTATTGTATAATACATACATTGAAGGGTAGCCAATTTTTAAAAGCATTACATCACATTTAATTAGTAGCTAGTGTCATCATTTCCAATTCACTTATTACCTTTCTCTAAATGCCAAAACATCTTGTCAAAAGAGCAATCACAACAATCAACTGAGAGGAAAAGAATTAACTTTCTTTTCTTAACAAAATAACACTTCTAAAGCCTTCAGAACAAATTATGGAAATAGTTGCTGCATCTTCTTAGAAATTCCACAGCTGTAGGTAAACACTTCATCCGGGATTTTCAAATGCAAATATATAGGAACAGCTTGTATTCAACAGAACACCATCCTGCCTTTGGGGAAAATCCCTTTTTATATTGTACCATAGATTGAATGTAACCCTGGTATAATGTGGCAGGCTTCTTCCTATCTGTCCATCATTGATTTACTGCTTGACTATAGGAAACACTTTAGAACAACACCCCCAGGACTGCTGTTAAGTTCTTTATTGTCAAGGTGTCAGAATACTGCATCAGATAGCCTCTAACCTTACGAAGGATTTATGAGAAAAAGTCAACAAGAGCTTAGTATAGTTTTATCATCCCAAACACCACCAGAACAAAATAATTTTAAATTATATCATTTGTCTTCTCTGTACAGTACAATCCACAACAGAGGAATCAGTTCATTGAGAGAATATGCATTAAGTAATTTTTATAAATATGCACACTTTGTTTATATTTTATTACTCTTAGTTAGATCCACATCCAGTTTTACAAAGATTGATTGTTCACATACTTAATTTTTATGCCCATAAAATTATATATTTTAATATAACCCTCCAAGCAGGAAATGATGACACTGTACTAAATATTTTCATATTGGCCTGAAGTTGTGAAGTGAAATGTAAAGGCGAAAGCAGTTTTAGAGCCTGTGACATTTCACACTGTTAGAACAGATCAAAAAAACAAACTTTGTGATATCATTTGGGAATTTTAAAATCCAAGAATCAAAACTATCAAATAACTAATGAAATATGATAAATAAAGTCAACAGTGAGCATGACACTAGTGTATGTTTTGCTTTGTTGATAACTTCTTTTCAGTTATTAAAGCAAAGAATTTTCATTTTAAGACACAATACACTTACATTATAAGCTGAAATCCCTGTTTATAAATTAGAATTCTGAACTGTCCTTACACTAGGAATAAACATTTGCTAATCAAATTTTTAATGATAAGTTAATATATTTTAGAGAAATTGCATCTTTTATCAAACACACTAGTTATATTATTCATAAATTTTCCTGCTTGTGAGACATTTGACTTTTGATTTATAGCTGTGTAATCTATTGACCTTGATGATCACCTGGAATAAACATAAGACTGATGCGGCATTAGTGTGACAGGAACTTATCAGAGAACATTCTAGAAAGTTCCACTAAAGTTTGGTTAACTCAATTTATAAGGACAGGTATATTTGAGAGACACAAAAGAGCATACGGTTATCTTTGGTGTTAGTGATGAAAGAGAAACACCTAAGCCAACTCTTCCAATTCTCCCTTTCTCATTTAGATTCCTCAATAGATACTGCAAGGCATTTTGTAGCCAGGCTTCTCTGAAGATATTTTGAAGAATATATTAAGATCGTTGAAGAGTACCATCTCCCCAAGTTATGATATGGTATCAGTTGATACCACATAGATACCAAACAACATTTGGCAATTGTTCCATGGCTTTAAACCAAATTTTAGAACAGAATCAGGAACAGGTATCTCAGGATCCATTCTGTTCCAGAAGCGATCTCTGTGTTGAGTACACTGATATTGCAGATGTAGACCCTGGGAGCCCAAGTGACATAACTACTTAAACTATGTATGTATATGTATATCCATAACATATGCAATTTTAATTAAAAATACAATTCTTTATGAGTCTTTCAAACATCCCTCTCTTTCTGAATTGACTTTGCACCTCAGCTCATGATTAAACCCTCTCCTCTGATTTTCGCATTTTTTCATTGATATCATTTGTGTCCTGTTGTTCTCTTTTTCATCCCCCTCCATGATACCCTTTTCTTTCTTGGTTTCTATGGTTACTCCAGGTTATATACTCACACCTGAAGATTTGTAGTTACAAACTAGAGATGAGCAAGACTATCTGTCACTTAGCTTTCTGTGTCAGTGTTACCTCACTCAATAAAATATTATTTTTAACCTACATCAATTTCATTGTTCTTTACAGCTGGTTAACATTCTGTTGTGTGTATGTATGACGTTTTCATCGTCCATTGATCAGTGGAAGGTAATTTGGGTTTTTCCGTTTTCTACCTATTGTGACTAGAACCGCAGTGAACATGACTGAACAAGTATCAGTTGACTGAGTATGATGTCAGTTTCTTTTGACATATGTCCAAGAGTGGTATAGCTGGGTGTCTTAGCTAGGGTTTCTAAGTAAAACAGAGGTTACACTTCAAGGGTTCTATTTTTGTTGTTGTTGTTAATAACAGCTGATTTTTCAGCCCCAGCTAATCATGGGGAAATAAACAAACAAACAAACAAAAAGTCAAGTCTTCAGGTCTATCACAGCAATGCCCCAGTCCCTGCTAGCAACTTGTTTTAGGGTTTCTACTGAAGCCACGAAACACCTGGACTAAAACTCAAGTCGGGGAGGAAAGGGCTTTTTGGCTTACACTTCCATATCCATGTTCATCATCAAAGGAAGTCAGGACAGGAACTCAAACAGGGCAGGAATCTGGAAGAAGAAGCTGATGCAGTAGCCATGGAGGGGTGCTGCTTACTGAATTGCTGCCCATGGCTTTTTCAGACTGCTTTCTTGTAGAACCCAGGACCACCAGCCCAGGGATGACACTTTCCACAATGGGCTGGGACTCCTGCATCTATCACTAATCAAAAAAATGCCTTACAAGCCTGTCTATAATTCCATCTTATAAATGTGTTTTCTTAATTGAGGCCCCCTCCTCTCAGATGACCTCAGCTTGTTTCAAGTTGAAATAAGACTATCCAGCACACTGGGCCTTATGATAAATTTGCTTTTAGCTTTTTGAAAACTTTCCACAATGATTTTCAGAATGGCTATACCAGTTTATAATCCCAGCACTAGCGAATGAGGTTTCCTCTTTCCCCACATCCCTGCTAGCACTTGCTATCAGGTATTTTGTTGATCTTAGCCATTCTGGCTGGGGTGAGACAAAATCTCAATGTTGTTTTAATTTGCATTTTCCTAATGGCTAAGGATAATAAAACCTTTTTTGTGATATTTCTTAGCTCTTTTTATTTTTTCCTTTGAGAACACTCTGCTCAGATCAATGGCCCATTTTTTGAGTGGGTCATTTCTTTTGACTCTTTTTATAGTTCTTTACATATTCTCAGTAGTAATCCCGAGTCATATATAGGTGGCAAAGATTCTCTTCCATTCTGTGGGATTCTTCTTAACTCAGTTTAATTGTTTCTTTAGTTGTGTATATGTTTTTCAGTTTCATAAGGTCTCACTTATTCAGTGTTGGCCTTAATTCTTGGACAAATGAAGTGAATCCTAGTCAGGAAGTTCTTTCCTATAGCTATAGCCTGTGGGTATTATTTATGTTTTCTGTAAGTTTCAGCATTTCAGGTTTCATATTGTGGTAGTTTGAATGAAAATTGCACCCAAAGGCTCATATGTCTAAATGCATAGTCTCCAGTCGATGAACTGTTTGGGAAGGATTAGGAAGTGTGGACTTGATAGGGGAGGTGTGTCACTGGGGATGTGCTTTGAGGTTTCAAAACCCCATACCACCTCCCCCACATCCCCATGCATGCTGCATGTAGATCAGGTTCAAAACTATCCGCTACTGCTCTAATGCTATGCCCATCTGCTTCCCACCAGGATGATGAGGAACTAACCATCTGAAACGGTAAGCAAGCTCCCAATTACACGTTTTCCTTGATAAGAGTTCTCTTGGTCATGGTGTCTCTTCACAATGATGCATATATATGTCTTTGACTCATTTGGAGTTATTTTTTTTTTGTGCATGGCAATAGACACAGGTCTAATTCCATTCTTCTGCATGTAGACTCCAGTTCTCACCAACCCCCTTACACAATATTCTTAGAAGATGCTGTCATTTCTTCAGTGTATAACTTTTGGCACTGTTCTCAAATATCAGATGGCTGTTGTTATGTGTACTCATGTTTAGGTCTTCTATTTTGTTCCATTGGTCTATATGTCTGTTTTTGTGCCAGTATCAGATTGTTTACTCTGAAATATATTTTCAAATCTGGAATAGTAATCTTTCCAGAATTGTTCTTTTTGTACAGGATTGCTTTGGCAATCCTGGGTCTTTTGTGGTTCCATATGAATCTTAGAATAGTTTGTTTTGTTTTGTTTTCTGTTTCTGTGAAAAAGAAGATGGAGTTTTGATTGGGATTGCATTGAATCTGTAAATGGCTTTTTGTAGAATGATCATTTTCAGAATTTTATTTCTACCCATCCATCAGCATAGAAGGTCTTTCCATTTTCAAGTGTCTTTCTCAATATCTTTCTTCAGAAATTTAATGTTTTGTTTTGTTGCAATGAGACCTGAATATGTGAACTCTTTTGTTAGTTCTATGTCTGTAATAACAGAAAATACTAGGACAGAGCATGATATATACAGTCCATGTAAAGTCTGAAGGTTTTGATGGTATGAAGTCAGGTGGAACAGGGGGCTTGGTGTTGTGTTAATTCAAGACTAGAGGTTAGAAGTATTGTGTTTGGAGCTGATCAGACTAGGCCTGAACACTGGATCTTGGACCAGAATGTTGGATCTGGGGGTTGAAGAGGGTCTGTGGATGGAGCATTCTAATGCACTCCTCATGTTGGCTCTAAGTGCAAGATGTATGAGTCTATAAATGGATAAAGTTGACTGGGGTATGTGGAGAGGAGTTGGGGGAAGTTTAGATTCTCTGGCTAGAGAGAGGACAATGGATGGGGTTAGCCTTGCAAGTTGGGGTGTGTAAAAACTGTATAGGCCAGTGGAGTTGGGGTGTGTAAAAATGGTGTAGGCCAGTGGTTCTGAACATTCCTATTGCTGCAACACTTTAATACAGTTCCTTATGTTGTGAAGACTTGGAGCCATAAAATTATTTCATTGTTACTTCATAACTGTAATTTTACTACTGTTATGAATCATAATATGAATATATGATATGCAGGACATCTGATATGTAAACCGTGGGATAAGGTCATTGAACCCCCAAAGGTGTCATGACCCACAGATTGAGAACTGCTGGCATAGGGGGTCAGAAGGTCTATGTGTTTCCAGGGAAGTTGGAAGGGTTCTTTGTAACTTTTTTTTCCCCCAGAGTGATTGGGATGCATATGTATCCCTTTTTAATTTTTATTTTCTTCTTTTTATTCCATTAGCTAATTACACTTACTATTCTTTTTTCAGTTGTTATTTTTTTTATTAACATACACATATTTATTAAGGTTCTTTTTTTTTTTTTTTTACAATACCATTCAGTTCTACATATCAGCCACAGATTCCCTTGTTCTCCCCCCTCCCGCCCCCCTCCCCTTCCCCCCAGCCCACCCCCCATTCCCACCTCCTCCAGGGCAAAGCCTCCCCCAGGACTGAGATCAACCTGGTAGACTCAGTCCAGGCAGGGCCAGTCCCCTCCTCCCAGGCCAAGCCAAGTGACCCTGCATAAGCCCCAGGTTTCAAACAGCCAACTTATGCAAAGAGCACAGGACCTGGTCCCACTGCCTGGATGCCTCCCAAACAGATCAAGCCAATCAACTGTCTCACCCATTCAGAGGGCCTGATCCAGTTGGGGCCCCTCAGCCATTGGTTCTTTGTAACTTTTATATAATGAAATACTTAAGAAACAAAGCCTATTTTTACACATGATCCAAGAAATTAATCTTGTTACAGTCTGCTCACCAGATTTGTCTCAAGATAACAGAGGGCACCACACATAAAGATGAAGTGTGTGTGTGTGTGTGTGTGTGTGTGTGTGTGTGTGTGTGTGTGTATACCTAATCTTTCTTCTTCTTAAAAATCATTAGTATTTATTTATGAATCTCCACCCTTGTGATTTACCTAACCTTTATTGCTCTCTAATGATTCTACCTTTAAACATGTAGTTAGTTTAAGGATCTTCTCTTAATATCTAAAAATGGTGATGAAATTTGATGAAAACTTAAAGGACATTTAGAGCATATCTAATCAAAATCAAAATGTCTTTTTTCTTCAAATGTCATTTGTTCAGGTGGTGTATTAGTTTTGTACTCAGAAACCTTCAATGACTCCTAATTATCTACAACACAAGTAATGACTATGTCATGCAGCAGTCACTGCACTGTGGTAGCTGCAATCCCAGCTCAAGGCTTGAATGAGATGAAGCCAGTCAACAGAACAGTGCGGAGAGGGATGGCACTCCCAGCACCCAGCCAGTACTGAGGAACTACAGATAACTGATGGCCATGAGGGAGGCAGAGTCAGTTTTCCTCAGCAGTGTGTCTCACACTAGATGTCCTACATCCATGTGCATATGAGTAAAACCAACTAGACTGGGTGACTGTGAAAAGAGAGACAGAGAGAAAGAGGGCTGGAGGAGAAGGATGAAGAGGATGATGATGAGGAAGAAAAAGAGGAAGAACATATGAAGTAGAGAGGGTGCTGTGGGAGAAGTGGGTTGCAGGAAGAGTATTGGGGGAGCAGGAGGTGAATATGACCTAAAAACAAGATATTCATGTATGTAATTACCAAAGGATAAGTAAATATAAATTTTTTTACACCGTACCAGATGTCATTGTAAGTATTTCTAAAATATCTCATTACACTTTTGAAAAGACAAAAAAGAAGAAAAAAGAAAAAAAAGCCACTGTGTTGAATTTTGTTCATTCTTTATTGCCAGAATTCTTTCTTCACCTTCCATTTTGGCACGTACGACATTTGTATTTTTCTGACAGTCTTGCACTCATGATTATTAACTCACCGATTTAAATTATAAGACTTTTGAGATTAGTTGCCATGTAAAGTATCTCTGTTCTATGCACACTTAAGTCCATCATCATAGTATAGTAGACATGCAAAATTAAAAATCAAACCATATGGTCTTTATACTTTAATATTGCATTCTATTTGCTAGTAAGTCCTTATATTGGATATCCCAGCCTTGAACTCTTGTGTAGAGAGAGATAATGATTCTTGGTGTGTGTGAGTGACATGTGTCTGATGTGGGACTGTCACATGTATGACTGACACCTAGCTCACCTGTTGTCCTGAGAGCTTTCTTGTCATCTCAACTGATGACTTGCTTGGTTTGGTTAAGGCCCTGTGACTTGGTACTGAGCAGTTTACATTTTGTCTCCTCTAGGTTTGAGGAGAGTCAGTTTGCAAGAATGCTTTCCCCAAGAAATTCTTATCACAGGCAGAAATGAGAAGCAGTTTGTGTTATATTGACGAAACAGCCCCAATAATTATGAGACAGAGGAGGCCAAGATCATGAGGTAGAGGCAGATGTTAGTGCTTCAGCATGCAGGAAGATAGTTATGCTCAATAATCACACTTGATGTCCCAACAAAAAATCATTTTGATTGTCAATTATCATAAAGTGCTAAGAAGGGGTACCTTTTACCTAAAATATAAGTATTTCAGTTGTTCCTATCATGTAGTCCTCTTTTTTGCTCTTTCCCTTTGCCCCCCAATCCCGTGTGTGTGTGTGTGTGTGTGTGTGTGTGTGTGTGTTGTGTAGCTTCTCTGTGTATGTGTTTCATATGCATAATTTACACATTCTTGGTTGAAATGTTCTATTTTTGTCATAATTGAATTCTAAAAATTTTCCATACATAATTGAATAGACATGTGTAAAGTTACTGAAAAATTGAACCAGAGGACTTGCCTCTGTGACTTCTGTCTTTGACTTCCACCTTTCCATCTTCACTCCTGGATACCTTTCCTCTATATCTCAAGAGTGAAGCCTGTATGTTTAAAATGGTGTTCCTTGACTACTATCTAGGAAATTTTGGTGTTTTGAAGGGGGAGAATATTGATACTCTTCATATTACTTGAACTAGAAAGTAGTTTCTCTTATAATCTAGGAGTATTTTCTTTATTTGCATCCTCTGGATTCTGCCTCTGTGTCTGAGTTTTAACATGTAGGCATCCTAGTGCCAAAGCCAATGAGAATTTTGGAAGAAAAAGAGGATGCTAGATGAGTACTTAAGATGACCCTGCCATCTGTACCTGTTGCTTTGTGAGGAGCTCTCCTTCTTGGGTTGTATGTGTGGGCTTCATGGTTCCATTTCCATGTGTAGCACTTCAGGTCTTTATATTCCCTGATGGTCTTGTTCACAGGCTACAGTGATAGCTATCCCTCAAGTTCAGCTCAATTTAGAAATGTCCCAATCTCAGTTGGTGGAGACAGAGAGTTAAATCCTTTCTCAGGAAATGATGTTCTCAGAAACTCCACATCGCATCAAGGAATACCATGGTGTTTCCTGCACAACCCCACCAATGCCTTAATACACTCCTCTTCTACTTTTTTCTTTTCATCAGTAAAACACTTCCTCTCCCCATACTATGTAACAGATATTTCAAGCAAAACATCATAGTCATAAAGTATGAAGTTATAATAACACAGTATTTGTTTTTGGAAAATGTCATAGTCACATGGCTGGTTTCTGGGAAGACAGAACATATCAATGCTATAACTTCTTGTTTTAGCTTGATATCTTCTAAAATCATCATGTATTCTTAACTTTCTTTCCTTGTAGACATCCATATACAAATGTGTACACACACATCATTGACATCTTTTCAAATCTCCTATAAGTTAAAAGTTACAACAAAACCAAAATTATGTTCAACTGAATAATACCCCCTGCCAAATGTGTGTCCTGGTACCCAGAACTCAGGGATGTATATTCTTGTTCGGTAGGAGTGGGTGGGCATGATTAAGAGACTATCTTCATGGTCCCTTTTAGTTCAGTATAACACCGAGCGTCCTTAAAGTAGCAGACAGTAGACTCACAGGCACAGAGAAAGCAGCATGCTGATGATGGGAGCTGAAGTTGCAAAGGTGTAGCCACGAGCTGACAAATCTCCGCAGGCCCCAGAATCAGGAAGCACCGAGACAGGCTCTGCCCCGAACCTGGGAGGAGTCAGCATGTGACATCTTGATTTGAGCCATTTGGACTTCAGAGCAGACTCCTTAAAAAAAATTAAATGGTAGATGAATTAATTACCTTTGGTTTATTTACAATAATTTTTTCGATAACAGCATAAACAAAAATTAATTAGGTAACATAAACATAATACATAAAGGTAAGTATTTCCTTTTTTTCAAAAATAAGAAATGAAAAAAATAGTCGGGTGATGGTGTCACTTGCCTTTAATCCCAGCACTTGGGAGGCAGAGGAAGACGAATGTCAGTGAGTTTAAGGCCAGCCTGGTATACAAAGCAAGTTCCAGGACAGCCAGGTCTGTTCCACAGAGAAACCCTGTCTCAAAACAACGACAACAACAACAACAACAACAACAACAACAACAACAACAACAAAAAGAACCAAAAAAAATGAGAAATATGTAGTATACTAGTAGCATTAGTATACTACAATTACTATGATTTCGTGATTTATAAAAACTTCTGGATAACTTTAAACTAACATTGCAAGGAGTACACAAACTATTATGATTTCACAGAACCCCAAACACAGAAACAAATTTAACCACAGGTTGAAAGGCAGAGCCAAGGTTTGAACATGAATCTATATGGTATCACTTTATAAATTGGACATCATATAAACAAAACTGGCAATAATGGAAAGGTTCTATTTTACGTAACTATAACACGCATTGAAGATGTGACTGGTACTGTCATATATTAGACTATGTCCTCAATAAACTCTTTAAGACCTAATGTGTTACAGTGTAATCGTTTGTAGATTGTGAACTTACAGAGGAAATAAAATATAATGAGGTCATTAGGTTTGTCCTACGCCACTGTAATGCTGTCTTTGTAAAAAGGAGAAATGTAAGGATGACACTGATTTGAACACAGAGAAGACAGTAGATAAAGATGAAGCAAAACTCAGTGCAGGGACTAGAGGCTTTGTTCCTGGAACCCTAAGCAGGTGCACCAAGAGAATGAAGAAAGGACAGACATACAGACATACATATAGGAAAGCAGGGATCAGGTAAAAGTCTGCTACTGTGGCAACCTGGAAACTCAACTATTTATTATGTATAGCACAGGGTGGGGGGCATTAGCTAAGCTCAGTAGACCAAGCAGTCTCAGGCTGTCAGCATCGGCAGTTGCCAGCTTTTGTACATGCTCTTCGATTGTCCATCTGCACTCTTACTCTGACTCAAGGAAGGCTGTCGCTGCTCCTATTGAATCTGCCCTATATGGGGAAATGGCTTTACCAACTTCCTATGGTGAGAGGCCTTGTGCTCCTTTACATGACTGTGCCCAGGTCAACAATACACATTCGCCCAGGACAAAACTCAGTCATGTAGGCGGCTTCCTTCGCTCACTGTAGTGTGGAGTGATGCTTACACAAATCAAGAACGCCCAAGGTGGCCAAGGATGCCATTAAAATACAGGAGCACCTGGGCACCCTTTCACCAAGTTCAGAAACAACCAGCTTCTATCACATCATCATTTTACACTACCTTAACTTCCTGCACCTCAGGACAGTGGATGGAGCTGGAGGCACCAGTATGTGGTACTGCCACAGTACCCTAGCAGGCTAACTCAGGCAAGCAACTGTGACTAGCTGAAAAATTAATTTTACACTCATTACAGTTATAAATATGCAGATCTCACAAATCCTTGTTTTATTTTTATTAGTCTAGAAAATTTAACAATAACTTAAAGTAGGTCTTGGAATAAATATTTATCTAATTGTCTAATATAACTAAAGGACAGTAAACATTATATTTATGGAGATAGTACATCTTTTTCCTTTAAAATACTTAATTTTACTATTAAACAAAAATTTTAAACATTGATACAACTTTTGATTAACTAAACATATAGATAGATGCAATCCTGAATGGTATGGATGTTCCAGCACTATATAAAAAGTCAGATTTCAACATAAAATCACAAACCCATGTCAAGCCCTGAGTTAAACATTTTAATGTTTTTTATAGATTAAATCATTCAAAGGCCAAGCATGATGGTGCATGCCTTAAATCCCAGTACTGGGAAGCAAAGACAATGGGGTCACTGTGAGTTTAAGACCAGTCTCATTTGTATAGGGAGTTTCAGGCCAGTCATCAGAGCTACATAGTACACTCTCTCAGAAGAAAAAAGAAAAAGAAAAAGAAAAAGAAAGAAAAAACTCTGAGCACATTAGAAACCAAAGAGTTATAAATTCCTTAACCCAAATACAAAAAGCTTTGAAGGCAATTTTCCCAACACTTAAGTCTTTCTGAGGCTGAAAGACACTTAAAAATTAAATGGGTCTTCTTCTGTTTTGCAAATTAATGATTTGAATCAAACCTTGACTTACTATTTAAAATAAGATAGGTTAGAACTAATTAGATAGCTGATTTAATAAAGGTACTTCTTGCCAAGATTGAGGACCTGAGTTCATTCCCCAGGGCCAGCATGGTGGTTTGAAAGAATAGACTTATCCTCTGAGCTATACACACGTACACCGCCCCCCCCACTACATACATACATACATATATATATATATATATATATATATATATATATATACATACATACATACATACATAAATGTTTTTAAAGGTTAGATTTTGTGCCCCCACTCATCTGACTATTCATATTTGTGGTTTTTTGCTACACTGGTCGTTTTGTGTGTGTGGGGGGGAGGGTGGGAGCTAAAAGTAAATGTTGTTGAGATGCTAGCAAAGTGCCAGGAAAGAGAATAGGTGGGAAGGTCATATGAACTCATTTGAATCTGTGACTTGTGACTCTAACTTCAAGAGTATCTGAGTGCCTTCTCAGGATTAATTAGCAGATGGGCAGTGTCAGCTCTCCTGGTTTGTTTGTTGTCACTATGATTAAACACTGACCGAAAGTCAGTTGGGGGAAGAAAAGGGTTTATTTGGCCTATGAGTCACAGTCCATCATTTAAAGATGTCAGGTCAGGAGCTTGAGGCAGGAATTGAAGCAACAACCATGGAGGAAGCTGCCTACTGACCTGCTTTTTGTGGCTCTCTCAGCTTCCTTTCTTATATAAACCAGAGCCAACTGCCCAATGGTAGCACAACGCAGAGTTGGCTGGGTCCCTCTACATTAAGCATTAATCAATAAAATTACCCACAGACATGCCCACAAGACAATCTGATGGAGACAATTTCTCCATTAAGGTTCTCTCTATTCAGGGGACTCTAGCTTGAGTCAAGGTGACATAAAAACTAAACAGTACATCAAATTTGCGTGACAGAAATATCTTGTGTCTTGATGAGAGGGGTGGAGAGTCAGAATTTTGTACTTCATCTTTACTAGAGTCAATGAATTAAGGCAAAAGAAGACATGGAGTAATAAGCTCGGAGGACAGCAGACCCTGAGCATTAGTTGACAGAGAACACTTGCTCCCATACCAGGGGTTTATTTTGTTTTTGCAACCTCCTAATTCTCTGGCTGAAGGATCAGAACCTGTCTCCCATGAGGCTGTTCAGGACTAATTCACAGTGGACTTACAGACAGAGAAGGCAATCAATGATGAAGCAGTGACTCGGAAAGTCCCTCCCGACTGTCGCTTCCATGGGATGAATTACTGTGTCCTTCATTTTTACCTTACAGCAGGAGTGTGGAGAAGTTTATGATGCATAAATTAAATAATTTCAAAGTAGAAACATCTTGTGGTAAACATTCTAAGGATAAATATAAAATTCAATATTCATCAAATTTCCCATTCAACATAGAACACAGTCAACTGAACATGTGTTTCAGTTTTCTTATCTTGTAAGTTTACTAGTGTTTTACACATTCCCTGTCTTATAATTCTTATACAACCACTACGGATTACAAAATAATGAACTGATTCTTACACAAACAACTGAGATGGCTTGTTAGTAAGAAACAAAGCTGTCATTCCAGCTTTGAGATGTCTAGAGCCAGTGCTGCATCTTCTCCTCCATGCCCAGTGATTTAACCAGCCTTTGATCATCACACAGAACCTCTGCGTGGGCTCTATGAAGAAGACCTCTATACTACTGTGCTCTGAATGAAAAGAATAAGAGCACGGGAGTTTGTAGTGCTTGTTTCCATTGTTAAAAGCCAATGGAGATTTGTGTTGAAAAATTAGCGATATGGACAACAAATAAAAAGACCTTGATGTACTCTTACCATAATGCTTTCAATTGGGAGGGAGGTTAATTTCCAAAGGAAGGCGATAGGGAGGTGCTCTATCATGGCATTTCAAGCAATCAGATTTGAATAATGGCAACCTTTCTAATCATTGCTGCATAATGGCTCCATATCTTGGTGCAAATCTCTCCATTATTGCAATGATTTAATGCATATGGCATCACAGCCACTTACATTTTAATAAGATAACAATTTATGGCTAGCAGTTTTTGCTTAAGCTATTTTTACTTTTCTTGCATCTGTGAACTGTTGAAAATACTCCTATCAGTATGTCCCATGCTTGCATTGATGTGGGAATAGTATGTGCTACTGAAGTTTATTTCTCTTCTTTCATTTTAGACAGAAAATTTTCTAGATAATTTGTTTTCATCACTGCCTTTTAAGAATTTGTGTTTATATTTAAAGAAACAAATGGCATTTTCTATTCTTCCAGATAATCTACAAATTATAAATGTACTTGAAAAATCCCCAATATAGAATATACATACCTTTTTCAAACTAAACTTAAAATATTTAGTATATAATAGTCTCCAAAACCATAATTCCCATGTTAATTATCCTTATCATGTTTAATTTAAAGTATTGTCAGAGTCAACATTCAACATATTTAAAATTATTCAGACTTGCTTTTACCTTCTTAGACATACTCAGATGTTGCTCCAAACTAATTTCAAATCATGCTCAGCATTTGGTTGCAGTCTAATCCCAGAAGTTAGTGAATTCCGACAGAAGATTTGATGGGCAATGAAGACAGTGAATAAATTCCCACATCAATGTCTGTTTCCCCTGTGGATCCTCTAAATTCCAACAGGCACCTGGAATCTAATTTCTTACATAAAACTCAAATAGCACACTAAATGACTATTTTCAGTAAAAGATATTAAACATTTTGTTGTAATTTTGCTCTTTAAGTTACTTAGCTTGAAATGACTATTAATAATGCCAACCTATTGGTAGTCACCGAATGAAAAAGGTAACATAAAATTTCCTTATATACCATAAATTTTATTATAAATTCAAATTTTGACAATTGATGAAGTTCACATGAGGTTATTCATCTGTAAATGTTTAATCAAAATTGAATTAAATAATTATTAAATTTTACTTTGCCGTTTTCTTTTTGTGTTTTAAGCTAACTCTTTCTAAGGTCTGACATGTTTCCCGAGGATGTGCTGATCTCCAGACCCCTCACATTCTATCTTTGTGTGCTAATTGAAAAAGAACTACACCATTGGGAAAAAGGCCCTCTGACACTCCTGTCATTCTGGGCAAACCCTCCACTAGCAGAACATCCAGAGAGACAATTCCATGCAAGTGATAGTTTCTGTATCTTTGAATCTCTCTCTCTCCCTCTCTCTGTCCCTCTCTCCTTTTCTCTGTTTGTCATTATTTGCTGGTATGCCACAAAATATTATGAAAATATAAGTATGATATGCAGGACATTCACTAGTAATGTTCAGGTCTCCACACACTCAGCTTATGCAGGATATACCCAACACAGCTACAGTTGGGAGAGAGCTCAGATTCACATTTAGGGCTATCTTGGGGAAGAATCTCTTCCTAGGCTGGTGATTCCTACCTGAGTAGGTTTGTGTCACCTCTTCCTTCCTCACAGCCAGGCTACAAGTGTTCCTGTATGCTGTGGGATGTTCTGTATGTCAAATATGTTGCTCTGATTGGTTAGTAAATAAAACACTGATTGGCCAGTAGCCAGGCTGGAAGTATAGGCAGGACAAGCAGAGAGGAGAATTCTGGGAAGTGGAAGGCTGAAGGGAGAAACCTGCCAGCCGCCACCATGACAAGTGAGATGTAAGGTACCAGTAAGCCACGAGCCATGTGGCAACTTATAGATTAATAGAAATGGGTTAATTTAAGATAGAAGAAGTAGATAACAAGAAGCCTGAGCCATTAGGCCAAACAGTTTAAATAATATAAGCAAGCATCTGTGTGTTTATTTTGTAAGTGGGCTGTTGGACTGCCGGGGCTTGGTGGGACCTGGAGAGAAAAACTCCAGTTACATTTGTATGTGCCAGGTTAATCAATTCAGTTGCGATGAACATAGCTCTACAGGCTTGGTTTCTTGCTGGACCCTCTAGGTTTCTTGATTTATAACATACATGGCGTGCTTGTTTGTATCTATTAACTCTAAATCCTTGTCTTTGGCAGAAAACTAGAGAATGTATTAAGATGCAGTTTCACAAGGAGTTTGCTACAGGGGCCATGTCACGGTTTAAATCTTAAATATCTGCTGAAGGCTTGTGCTATAAAGGTTTGGCTGTCAGATGATAGGTTTTAAAAATTCTTATTACACTAAGAGTTCTGACATCATGAGTGTCTTCATCCACCAATAGGACCTAGTCTGATGGCATTATCTGCTAGTAGTAGAAACATGAAAAGAGGGACTAGTTGGAGGAGGTGGTCTGTGAGGCTTGCTCTGGAGATTTTTATTCTTAGAATACATACATACAGAGAGAGAGAGAGAGAGAGAGAGAGAGAGAGAGAGAGAGAGAGAGAGAGAGAGAGAGAGTGTTTCCTTGCCACCATTAGGTAATCATCTCTTCTCTGCCTTGCATTTTCACCATGACAGTCTTTCTTCAAGTCCAAAAACAACACAGTCAAACTACTAGGAATTGACCTGGAAAACTTTGAGCCAAAATTCATCTTCCCTGCTTTAATTATTTATACCAGGTGCTTCCCACAGTGACAGAAAGCTAATGCAGCCACTTCTTTAATCTAGATGTGACCATGTGATTAGGTATTTGGTTTTTGCAATCTTCCAAAATCTTGGAAATTATTTAAAATTCTAGCTATACTATTTTCTTCTTTATATGTAAGTTTCCAGAGAACAGAGCAGTTTGATTGCAGTTATCTGTTTGCAATGAAATTCACTATGTGGAAAGCACGTTTTAGGGTGTAACTATAGTCTATTTGGAGATGCTTGGCCAAACCTTGATATATATTCATTTATCTGGACACTTTCCTGTGGGAGATGGGGCTTTATAGACGAGTGTCACTTCCTTTTTGCCTAGTCAAGTTGACACTATTACAGCCAAACGTTTTCCCTGTAGGAGTCACATGTTGCCTCCGTCATCTCTCAGTGAAGGGGCATCTGGCTTCAAGTGTACAAAGTCTCTCACACTTGATGATCTGAACCTCTTAAGTCCTGCTTCTGAGAACGTCCTTAGCACTTTAAAGCAGTAACTTCTATAGTAATCTTAAAAACAGCCACACTCGGGGTTGGGGATTTAGCTCAGTGGTAGAGCTCTTGCCTAGCAAGCACAAGGCCCTGGGTTTGGTCCTCAGCTCTGGAAAAAATAAAAAAATAAAAAAATAAAAAAAAAACCAGCCACACTTAAACCTGTCATTTCTTTCCTGTTCATGTAACTGCTATTGAATATTTTTATAAGATTGGCCATGCATCTCTTGCCAGGTGCACAGATTTCTGCTCGCATGCAAAGGAATACCTTGAATTCTCTGTTCTTACCATGAAGACCTCCACTGGTATTTCCACTACCTATCTAAGTGCAAAGTGTCTCTTTGGTTGACAGTAAGATAGAGAAAAGCAAAGAATGAATTTTGAGAGGTAAACATAGTACATTTTCCCATATTTCCATGACAACTCTTGATTTCTCAGATATTTGTATCTCAGTGACTCAGAGATGTCTTATTATAAAAAAAGATTTTAATGGTTACTTATTATTTATTTATGAGTGAGAGCATGAATATGTACGCATGTGCACATGTACATACACCATGGCATGTATGTGGGGGTCAGAAGAGAACAAACATTTGAGAGTTAGTTTTCACTTTCCATTTCATGGATGCAGAATCTTTCTTGTTCCTCTTAATAATGCTCCAGAATGTCTGGCCAGTGAGCTTCTAGCCAAGTCTCCTGTTTCAACACTCCATAGAATGCTGGAATTACAGGTGAGTGTCAGTGCATTTATTTACTTTTATTTGTCACATGGATTTTGAAGATGATTTCAGGTCAAAAGGCTCACACAGCAAGGATTTTTATCTACTGATCTAGACCTTATCCCCACACTTTGCCACTTAAATAGATTTAAAAAATAAATATTATCTATTAAATTTTAGTTACTGAGAAATATTGAAAATTCACAGAGAGCAGACAGAAAACATTGCAACAACAAAATTTTAGACAAAAATAATTAAAAGCCAGGAAAATCTTACACAAATGTCTAAGTTTAAAAAACAATAATCAGAGACTTATTTAGAAATCTATATGAAGAGGATTATTTCTTCCAACTACTCAATTTTCATTTCATTTCATTTCATATTGCTTTTCCTATCAAGAATAATGAACAATCCGTAGGCAAGAGGCTAAACTTCATAAGCCTGTAGCCTCTGTTCACGTGGCAGATAACCAGCTATGGACTGGTCAAGAAGGTCCTTGTGAAAAGTCTTGCTAATTATACGTTTCATTTTGAATACTGATACTGAGTCTACAGATATATACATGGGTGTACATATGAACACTTGAAAATTGCATTTGGCAAATTTATTAAAAAATCAGGAGATTATATTTCTTTCTAAAGGCATATTGCAGAATCAGTCCATTTTGTATGACAGTTTTAACAAAAAGTTGCTAAGAATAAGGTTTTTGTCAGAAATTGGGAGTGAGGGGGAGAGGTTTTTTTATTATGTATGATTATATTGATGCATATGAAAGATAACTATAAAATATCCTGTTGGTTTGTTCTGCAGATGCATTTGTAATTTGTTCAAATAAACATATTTTTATCTTTAGCTAGTTAGTACTAACCTTCCTTGTTTTGGTAAAAAGACTCATTTGTTTTCTCATCACTGAAGTGTTTTTGTTGATCAACTTGGGCAGCAAAAAAGAAAGAAGTCATATTCTAGGAAGGGAGCTATTTACCATAAAGCTCACTGTGATGCTTCAGGCAGAGTGTAGGTGGATTTCTTTTACATATAATATCACTCTTCAAATGTACTTGAGATTTAAAAAGGAATAGTAGCCCTTTCCATTTAATTTTGAGTATAAATCAACCAAGATATTGGTAAAGTGGGCAAATAGTACTTATATTTGCTTCCAAATATGAAATTTCCTTTGGCATCTCTTAACTATGACCTTTGTAAGGGATCATTGAAAGTATTTATTTATTTATTAATTTATTCATTCATTCATTTATTTATTTAGTATGTTTATTTATTTATTTGTTTGTTTGTTTATTTGTTTGTTTATTTTGTTTTTCAAGACAGAGTTTCTCTGTGCAGCTTTGGAACCTGTCCTGGAACTTGCTCTGTAGACCAGGCTGGCTTCAAACTCCCAGAGATCCACCTGCCTCTGCCTCCTGAGTGCTGGGATTAAAGGCATGTGCCACCACTGCCTGGCTGAAAATATTTATTATATATTCTTAAGATAAATGCTGTTGACTGAGAAGATGATTCACTTTAATCATGCTGAATTTTTCTTGCTTTTCATATTAAATTTTAACATTGGTTTTTAAGAATCAAAACTAGTGATAAAAACATTCACATTTTTATGAATTAGTAATTGATTGTTAATTCAATGTTTCATTCTGTTTTGTGAAGAAAAAATGCCAGAGACTGTGATATACAGTTTGGAGGTTTTTTTTTTTTATCATCTTGCCATGATGCCTAGGCTAGCCACTCCCCTTCTTCCTTAGCCTCTAAAGTGCTGGAATTCCCCAGCTACCTCACCATCTCAACTTTTTAAGGATGATACTGTTGTAATAAAGTACAAAGAAGACTTACAACAAAGTAACATATATTTCTCACATGTCTGAAGACTACATGGAAATTAACAGTGTCAGTGCGCTCATACTATGTGGCAGACATCTGTAAGTTATGAAGTTCTGTATGTTGGCATGGTGGTTAGTATGTGGGAGAGCTCTCAGAGTGCCTTTATTGGTAGTTCTAATTTCATTCATGAAGATTCTGACTTTAAGACCTACCTAATAATCTCCTTTAATTTTCACCTCATTATGTTATTGCTTTGGGAACTCAGTTTTCAATACATTTTTTTTAAGAGTGGGAGACACATCAACAATTACTGCATTTCAGGGGGCATTTCTTACATTGAATTAATAATAGAAAAGGGGATACATTTTAATATGTTTACAGGAAATCCTCTATACTAGTGGTTCCCAACCTTCCTAACACTGAGGCCTTTAATACAGTTCCTTATGTTGTGGTGACCCCAAGTATAAAATTATTTTCATTGCCACCTTGGAACTGTAATTTTGCTACTGTTATGAATCATAATGTTGTGCAGAATATCTGATATGTGACACCTGTGAAATGGATGTTCAACCCCCAAAGGGGTCGAGACCCACAGATCACAGATCGAGAACTGCTGCTCTATACTATCATCTTAATGATTAATTATATAAAAATAGGTATCTGGCTGGAGAGATAGTTAAGAGGACCAGATGCTCTTCCAGAGGACCAAAATTTGATTCCCAACATCCACACAGCGGTGTCATACAACCATGTGTCACTCCAGTTCCATGGGGTCTGATGCTGTTTTCTGATCTCTGAGGGCATCACCAGGTATGAACTTTTTGTGCAGACATACATGCAAGCAAATACCCAGTCACATAAAAAATAATCAATTAATCAATAATAAATATAGGAGTGAGGTAACAAATTTCTAATATGTAATATGCACTTGGCATATGTAACTTTAAAAATGAAAAAAACTAGAATGGATTTTTAAAAGGAAATATGCTGGTTGATTTTTGATTAGTTGACACAGATCTTGACACATTTGGGAAGCCAGAATCTTAATTGAGAAAATCCTACATAAGGTTGGCCTAGAGGCAAGCCTATGGGACTTTTTGTTAATTAGTGATTAATGTGGGAGGGCCCAGCCCACTGTGGGAGGTGCCTTCTCTGGGTAGGTAGTCTTAAGATGTATAAGAAAGCAGGCTGAGCAAATCATGCAGAGTAAGCCAGTAAACAGTGTTTCTCCATGTCCTCTGCTTCATTCTCTACCTCCAGGTTCCTCCCTTGTGTTTCTTCCCCAGCTTCCCTTCATGAGGGATTATCAGCTGTAATATGATACAAATCCTATGCTACCCTTGTTGCTTTTGATCACGGTGTTCTATCATAGCAATAGGAACCCCAGTAAGATGATATAAAAATGCTGTTTGAAGTGAAAATTAAGAAAATACCACTCTAAATTTAAATGTTCCTAAATTATGAAGTAGGATAAAACTACCTATTCTAGAAAGATTTATAGCAATGGAAACTGTAGAGGGAGTAATCCTCATGGTAAGGGTAAGAATCCCACAGTTACAGTCTACAGAATCCTAAAATGACCCAATGACATTGTTCCCTGCTACTATTCTCCCATGATCCTCTTCACTTAACTTTGAGTATGTGTCATGTCTTATATGCAGTCAATGAAATACAATAGAATAAAGAGACTATAAACTTTAATATTAGAATGCCATATACAGTCAGTCCTTGTTTTGCATAATTCTTCTGTCTGTAGTGTTTAGTTAAGATAGGTTTAGGTAATAACACTAAGCTTAACTCAATAATCCAATCAGCATTTAGTACAGAATAGTTACTGCAAGTAATAACAAGAATATAATGATCTCATGGTTAATATATCACTGAACTATAGGTAGGCAAAGAACAGGTATATGCTGTGACCACTATCCAGTCACATCACTTCTTGATTTAAAAAAATTAATAAATGTTTTTATACTTTTAAAAATGTAAATATGAGCCGGGCGTTGGTGGCGCACGCCTTTAATCCCAGCACTCGGGAGGCAGAGCCAGGCGGATCTCTGTGAGTTCGAGGCCAGCCTGGGCTACCAAGTGAGCTCCAGGAAAGGCGCAAAGCTACACAGAGAAACCCTGTCTCGAAAAACCAAAAAAAAAAAAAAAATGTAAATATGTAAATATAACATCACACATGCAAAACCAAACACAAAGTATTATATAAGTTAGAATAGGAATTTGGAATAGAAGCTGTGGAGATTCACATTAAGTTTTATACACTTGATACTGAATATATTTTATGTCCTTATCTACCAGCAAAATAAAAGCTCAGGAAAGAATTAGAACAGGAAGAACAATTAGTTTTATATCATGTCACTGCAACCGATAGTTTTTGATAATTGGTGATCACATCAGCCAGTCCCTACAAACATGAGCAATGAAGCAGATTGTCGGGGTGCCTTGGTCTCTTACTGATAAGTCACATAATTGATAGAAGACACTATAAAACATAAAAATAAGCAAATGAATGAAAGTTAAAACATTGGAAATAACTGGATTTCATTATCCTTTTTCTTTTTCTTTCTTTTCTTCTTTTTTCTTTTTTTGAGTCAGAGTTTCACTATGTAGCTTGGAACTCTGTATACCAGGATGGCCTTGAATTCATAGAACTCAGCCTGTCTTTATGTCCTGAGTGCTGAGATTAAAGGAATATGCCACCATGCCCCACTTGATAAGGTTTGAACTTACCGAGAGAAAAGTAAATATGCAAAACTCATCCCTACATGAAGCTACCTTTCCAACAATATTGAAAACCAAACTCAATAAATACTTTTAAAGCTATCACAAGTTTAGTGGGTATGAGAGTGTGTGTGTGTCTGTGTGTGTGTGTGCCTCAGTATGCAAGTGATGGTCAAAAGACAAGTTGTCGAAGTCAGTTCCCACCTTCCACTTGTGGATCCTAGGAATTGAACTATTGAACTCATATTGCCAGCACTGGCAGCAGGCATCGCTACCTTCTGATTCATATTGCCAGCCTCCTAAAATATTTTTTTAAAGAAAGACAAAGTTTTCATAGATGTTGAAGTTATTATTTCCATATCCTACCTCAGCATAAATAGCAAAGATAGAGTACTTACTTCTATATTTGATGGAAGATTGATGGGCAAATATGTGTTGCTCTGTTGGTTGATTAAAAAAAAAGCCATTTGGCCTATGGCAAGGCAACTTAGAGGTAGGCAGGAAATTCAAAGAGAGAGACAGGAGGAAGGCAGGGAAAGATGCTAGTGAGCAGCCCAAGGAGCAACATGTAATGGGATGCATGCAGGTAAAGCCACAGAACATGTGGCTATACATAGATTAATAGTTATGGACTAATTTAAGAAATAAGAGCTAGTTAGCAAAAAGCTTGAGCCATGGTCATGCAGTTATAATTAATATAAGCCTCTGTGTGTTTATATTAATTGGGGGACATGAGTGGGAGAGACTTGTCCCGACCACCAGCAGGCCAGGACACAGGAAATCTTCTGACTACAGAAGATTATGATAAAAGTTATGATTGCTTTATGTATTTGAAAGAGTTATTTTTTCTTGTAGCCGTGAAGAAATATCTATAAAAGGCAGCTTAAGGAAGGAGGAGTTTACTTTGGCTCAGTTGAAAGAGTCAGTCCATCAAAACAGGGATCGTTTGTGATAAAGGGAATGAGGCAGCTTGGCATATAGTGATTGCAATCAGAAAGCAGGGAGTAATGGATGCTGGTGCTCAGCTCACTTATTTTCTCTTTTTAAAAAAGTGTTTTGTGACTTTATTTCATTTTACACACATGAGTATCTTCCTGGATGTGTATCTTTGTATCAATGCATGTAGTGTCCACAGAGTCCAGAAGATAACATCAGAGCTGATGTGACTGTCAGCTGCTGTGTGAGTGCTGGGAACTGAACCTCTGGAAGAGCAGCCAGTGCCCTTACCCACCAAACTGTTACTTCAGCTCTGCTTTTTAAATTTACTTCAGAATTTCATCCCAGTGAAAGATGCCACCTCCAAAGGACATGGCAAATAAGATAAAACGACAGCCTATAGAAGGGGAAAAGATCTTCACCAACCCCACATCTGACAGAGGGCTGACCTCCAATATGTATAAAGAATTCAAGAAGCTAGACATAAAAATACCAAAGAATCCAATTTAAAAAATGGGCTACAGAGCTAAACGGAGAATTCTCAACAGAAGAATCTCAAATGGCCAAAAGATATTTAAGGAATTGCTCAACATCCTTGTCATCAAGGAAATGCAAATCAAATCAACTCTGAGATACCATCTTGACACCTGTTAGAATGGCTAAAATAAAAAACATTGATGACAGCTTATATTGGAAAGAGTGTGGAACAAGGGGAACACTCTTACACTGTTGGTGGGAATGTAAACTTGTACAGCCACTTTGGAAATCAGTATGACAGTTTCTCAGAAAATTGGGAATCAATCTACCTTAAGACCTAATGATACCATTCTTGGATATAGACCTAAGAAATGCTCAATCATACCACAAGGATACTTGCTCAGCTATGTCCATAGCAGCATTATTCGTAATAGCCAGAACCAGGAAACAACCTAGATGCCCCTCAACCAAAGAATGGATAAAGACAATGTGGTACATATACTCAATGAAGTATTATTTAGCTGTAAAAAAAAAAAA
>CABHPR010115223.1:0-13703 GCA_902168415.1 Peromyscus melanophrys | reverse complement strand
AAAACTTGTCATAATTCATAAATAATTGAAATATTTTCAAAGGACAATAGATGAATTGGAAAATATCTATTAAGTGAGGTAATGCAAGTTCAGAAAGAGAAACACCACATGTTCTTTCTTCACCTGTAGGTTAGAGTTGTGCAAAGGCCCATCAAACCACAGCTAGGATTGAGGTGTGCCTGAGGAAGGAAATCATGATGCAGCTATCAGATGATGTAACTACTACAAACTGTGAAACAAGACACACATTCATATGGAAAATACAGACTATGAGAGCAAGAAGACATAGCAAACAGAAACATTACTGTGTGTGAATTAAGGAGGATGCAACACCAATTACCAGACAACAATGAAATAAACATGGTGGCTTATGTTTGCAAGGAGGTTTACTTAAGTCCAGATAGCTTCATTTCTTAAATTAGTTGTAATATATCTGATTAACACATTAATACAAACTAGGATCTGTTGTTACATTTTCACACATGCATCTAACGGACACCTCTCCCCACCACCCACAACATGGCTGATGAGTCTTGCTAATGACTACTGTAACCTCTTGTGACTAATTGGCCTCTCTACTCTCTGAAGAGCTGGTTTCCTGCAGCCTAAGGACGAAAAAGAAAGTAAATCTTGTCTGAATATTCCTTCCCAATGGCCTTGTTAGCAGAGATGCAGAAGACATCACAATTCCCGGGTCTTCTTCCCTCAGCCCCTAGCCTAGAGTATCCTGAACTCTCACTAGGGAGTTAATTAGAGGATTCTGCTTGAAAACTTTTAGGACTTCAATCCCCAGTCCTGGCTCTGTCTGTCTGTCTCAGGGGAACTATTGCTAGTTAGATGCCTCCTGAGTCCCTGCATAGTTGAAGAAGTTAGTGAAGTTTTTCAATTAGTCTCTTCCTGTCTAACACATCACAATATGCTAGAGTTGGAAACTCAGGAGATTAGCTATTCTCCCTCCTGTGTGTATGTTCTATGGGTGGCAAATTTCTACAGACCTGTGTCTTCTACTAGTTCATTCAAGGAAACCAAGTTAAGTATGGTACAAAGACCATAGCACCATCTGGGAGAGCTGGAGTGGGTATCTGGAGGGATGTTTCATGGGTAAGTCTCTGCCCTGATCCTCATTAGAGAAAGAATCACAGATTCTAAAATAGCTAAATAAATAAATGAATAAATAAATAAATAAATAAATAAATAAATAAATAAATAATTAAGTTACTCTCTCAACTCAAACCCAATGGAATCTTCACATCTACACTACCACAAACATCAACTCAATAATTCTGCCACTCAAGTCATTGAATCCTCTGAACAATCATTTGAAGGACTCACTATGAATTCTGCTTCATAGTTGAGAAGAAAACTAAAGCCTATAGAACTGACCTGCTCAATGTTGTCATACAAGCAGCAAGGAGCAGGGTTCACCTAGTATCCACTTTTCCCAACTCCTCATCCAGTGCTGAGTCAGGGCATCAGGGATCCAAGTCTCCCAGCTAACTTTCTGCCACATGGAAGATGCTACATTCACAATGCCTTTCTTTCCTAAATATTTATATTTTAAAATGAATGACCAAATGTAAGTACCAAATATGGTTCTGAACTCTCAGGACCCCAGGAGCTTTATTTCCCCTCATTCTGTAAACACAAATTCTAAGAACAAAGCTAGGCACCTTCCAACTGACATTTCAATACCTTCCTGCACTTGCTTCTTTGTTGCAGTTATTGCTACCTCCCAGGCCTCCACATCTCTGCCTGGTTCACCATAAGCACCTCCAATCTGAGCATCTGTCAATGTGATTATTCCCCCCAAACCAGCCTCTACCCATCAGAGATCCACTGTGTGTGAACAGTTCCTGGGTTTACACACTGTTCTTAATATCACTTCCTGTGTATTCAATTTCCCACAGTCATATATTTCTTCCTTCCTCTGGCATCCTTTTTGGGGCTAAGCACTTACCAAGTAGTAGGTAATATAAATAAATAAGCCTAAAATTCTTCGGATAGACTAAGGCTTAAAGATACCACAGCAGAGGCTGGATTAGAATTGAGGTCTCCATATATCATGTGGATGGCTTTCCCCGTTCTTATTTACTGACTTTTGTATTTCTGAAGCTCGTTGTACCTGTCAAAAGTATAACTGTTAATTTTTTAGTTCTTTGGTGGTTTACTGGATGCAGGGAAAGAGGCAGTCATGCTGGATCAGGAGACATTCCTCCAGGATATTTTTCACTTGTATGTGTTTTATATTTCTGTCACTTTCTGAACATAGCAATATACCCTATAATCTTCTTAAGTCAATATGTGAAACTCTTCTTTTTAAACAAAATATGTTTTATTCAAATCATTAATATCTATTTCAACTAATTGACTCTTGTTAACATAGCAAAATTTAAAACTATATTAGAATGAGAATTAAAGACAAACAACTTATCATAACTTGTGATTTTTCTTTCTTATCATCCTATCTCAGTGTTGCCATCATTCATTTATTATCATGTCCCCACAACACTGTTATGCTCATTCACTTATTATTATACACCTATCATAATGACTCATTATCACACCTTACTATAATAATCATTCATCATTATTATCCCATTTCACTAATATGAACATTGTTACGCCACCTTACTATTATGACCATTCATAATTACTAACTCATTAGTAAAAATAAAAAGATATGATCTCTACCTTTAGAAGGTCACCAAACACTTTCTTATTGATTCAAGGCCTACTTGATAGAATGGAACTCATGTCTGGTACTGTATACCTAGCCAAAATCTCGTGGTTGGATATGTCATCAGCTTTAGGAGAAAACATACTATTATTATCTTGAAACATGATATCAAACTGCCTTCTCAACACTTATCATTATACCCATAGATTAGTACAGCTCTCAGAAGAGGTGGAAAGAGTCTAAGAGCCTAAGGTTGGGGAAGACTATTGCAAAGTAATGTCTTCTTGGCATGACAGGGTAATTGCACCCATGAACCAGCTGTGGTTGCCTACACACGACCTGCATAAATAGAAGAGCTGAAATTCCAGCATGAGAAGATAGAGCTCATGAAGCTCCATCCCTAGCTGAGGTAGTTGAAGCCTGCTAAGGTGGTGAGAGTCCGTTTCTCCTGGGATGGGACTCCCAGTAGATTTTCCTTCTGCCAAATCATGGTCCTATACCCATGAGCATACAGGATGCACTAGTTTAACTCAGGTACGTGTGTGTGTGTGTGTGTGTGTGTGTGTGTGTGTGTGTGTGTGTGTAGAAAGAGAACATCTGAAGTTGAAAGGGTAAGTGGATATCGTCAAATGTGAAATGCGGCAGAGGAAGAGTTGGGGAGTGTAAGTGGATATCATCAAAATACACATATATATGTATGAAATTCTCAAATAATACACTAAAATACGTCTTTAAAAAATTGTCAAGTATGCCAGAGTCAAGAATCTTGTCCCTATTGTACCAAATTCAATAGTTACTTTTATAGTTTCAGAAGAAATTGGCTTTCTAAAAATGTCCCTTTCAGAACCTTCAAGTTGGCTTATTTGGACCACAACCTTCGCTGTGAAATTGTGTCTTCTATATATGACGGGGAAGCTGCACTCATGAACTTCCAACAATATGGTCACCTAAATAAGACCTGCATACTGACATCACCAGTTACCATACCAACACAGATGGAGGAAATCTCACAAGGCCCTCCCCACAGATGAGGAGCTTCAGGCAATTAATGACTGCTGAGGGAGGAAGAATCAGTTTTTTCTGAAGAATGGGCCCCTAATTGATTATCCAATACCAAGTGGTCAACCCTAAAAACATACATATGAGCAATACAAAATGGACTCAGAAGGTTGCATTTATGTATTTATTCATTTATGAGCGTGTGTGTAACAATAATAATTAAAGAAAAATAAGTCATGAATTTGAGAGGGAGCAGAGAGGGGCAACAACACAGAAGGAATTGGATGGAGGGAAAGTGGGGCGTGATGTAGACATAGTACACATTTATGAAATTTTAAAAACATTCTTTTAAAAGTTGGCTCAGTGGATAAAGCACTTGCCTCCTACCTGATCACCTGAGTTCAATCCCTAGGAATCCTGTGGTACAAGGAGAGAAGCAACTGTTACAAGTTATCTTCTGACCCCCACACATGAGTCATGGCACATGTAGACATGTGCACACACATATAAATAAATGTAATATAAATTTTCATTCCTTTACATCTTTATTTTCTCCTGATATTGGACCCTGTAAGGTACTCTGAAAACATCAAGTGGGTTTCATTTCGCTGCACCCTAGGTAAAAGACAAATTTCATAAATCATTCATTCTATTGTTGGTTCCTCTACAAACTGCATGAACTTCAACTCTCTACCAGCATTCTTCGGGGTGTTTGGAGGACACACTGTGATCTAGGATTTAGATCCTGACGTTATCAGTACCATATCATCATACTGGAGAAAGCAAAAAGGTGGTACGATAAATATAGAAATTATTGCCATGGTATCTTGCTGTGTGAGCCTGCTCCAAGCAAAAGGGTCACAAAAGTCACTTCTGGGAGATTGTGGTTGAAACATAAAGACTGAACAGAGAAGCACTGAAGGAAAAAGACCTTGCATATCTGACAAAGGTCTATATTTTAAATGACAGAAATAAACTGATAGCTTTCAGAGGATGAAATATGACAGGGCATATATCATATATCACTATGTAAGTAACAGCAATGAGTCAGGGTTGGGGAGCTATTGCAAAAGCCCTCACAAGACATCTCAAGGCAGACTGGGAAGGCCCATGGAGGGTTTCAGATACTCTGGAACTGGAATTATCAATAGTTGTTGGCCACTGTGTGGGTGCTGGGAATAGAACCTGAGTCCTCTGCAGAATATCAAGTACTCTTAACCACTGAGCCATCTCTCCAGCTCCTAATACTATGTCCACTTAGCATAATGGTAGGATTAGGTTCTCCCTAGGGCCTATGACCTATCTAACCAGGTGCTTGGCCCAATTAACGATGGTAGGGATGTGTTGAATCTTATGGAGGAGGCCTTACGTCATGTGATAGCATGAACAAGACCTGCACAAGTCCAAGTTATACAAAATCCCAGCCTGGATGTGGAATTGGCATGGAGCAGGCCAAAAAATCTCACCACTAGCTGAGGGGCTATTGGCATTTGATAGTGGCTGGGAGAGGCAGAGTCAGCTGTCTGTTATCACTAGACTCTTGGTAGATCAGCCACACTCCAGGGCCACTCCCAAGACTAGTTGGACGACATAAACTGGACTTGAGAAAGAGAAAATAAAAGAAGAAAACTCCATGGTGGGTGGCTAGGGAGATAAGACTAGAGAAAATGAGCATGGAAGGAGTTGGGAGAGGGGTGAATGTTGATCAAAATACATTGTGTCCAATTCAATTCTCAAAGGCTTACTAGAAATATTTTTTAAGTGTGTATGTAAAGAAGTCCAGCCAAATACTCAGCAGAATCCATTAGATATTTGGCTTTGGAGAATAGTAGTAGATACAGTTTGATTGAAAGCCATTTGATTGGGATATATACTCAGATGCCCTTCCTCAGACAGCTAGAAAAAGGGCAGTAAGATTAGTCACACTTGGCTTCTTGGCCAGAAAGTGGCTGACAGAGTAAGTGTGAGAAATGACACACTACAATACAGGTCCACTGACAGCACTTTCCTTGGTTTCAACCAGCTGGAAGAGTCCCAAGTTCCAGTGCTCAGTGACCAACACAAGGCAGTCAATGTCTTCTTCGAGTTTTAATAATCACCCCATATTCACAAACTTTCTATGTAGACAGATTAGCGAGAATGTCCAACATACATAAAGGCATTTTGTTACTAAAAATACACACTACCACTTCTTAACACTGCTTTTCATAAAATGAAAATGTGTCACTCTTCAGTAGATGAGTTGTGAAAATGTGCTCTACCACTGGCAAGGAAGTGTGTTGGTCTCAATCATGAGTTAGTCAGGAAGTGAGTGTGGTTGAGAGAAAGGCTGTAATAATGTCGCTCTGTGATGGCAGGATGCTCTGGCTGCTTCTTGGATATCAAACACCAATTGGACTTCACCCTTAACCTGTTTTTTAACACATGTTTCTTTTAAAAAAAATACATGAGCACAAATATAGATTAACTGTTAGGGAGACCAAATAATTCTTTTCATTTATTAACATTTTAAGTACAAGATATTTGAACAGTCATTACATTAAAAATACACAAAATAGTTCAACTCCTATTTCATGATTTATGTTATAATTTTCTTCCCTCTGTATTTAACATAGTTTCTAGCAATAACTTACATGATCTTTTATCTAACTTTGTCCCAGTCCAAACTATATTCTACCTTAACCTCTACTGTCTAATTTCTTCCCATCTTTAGACCC
The DNA here is from genome assembly GCA_902168415.1 of Peromyscus melanophrys. Classification (NCBI taxonomy): domain Eukaryota; kingdom Metazoa; phylum Chordata; class Mammalia; order Rodentia; family Cricetidae; genus Peromyscus; species Peromyscus melanophrys. Next base: position 7,310 of record CABHPR010115223.1, on the reverse strand, counting down.
AATTCTGAAGATTTCCTCTAACCGTGCATATTGAGCTTCCAGGATGAGAATGCCAGTAACATATGCAGTAAGGGCAGGATGTTTTGATAGCCTTGTCCTGTCTTCTCACACTGGATGCCTCTTTCCTGTCAGCACCCTCTTCAGAGCACCCTGTACATCTGGGTTCCGAAGGCTGTAGATGACTGGGTTAAGCAGGGGGCTGATGACAGTATTGAGGATCCCAATGCCCTTGTCCTTGTCTGAGGCTGAGACAGAACCCAGACGCATGTAACTGAAGAAACCCATTCCATAAAAGATACAGACCACAGTGAGGTGGGAGCCACATGTGGAAAATGCCTTCTTTCTCCCCTCTGCAGAGCGGATCCTTAGAACTGCAGCTACAACATGGGAATAGGACACTGAGATAAGGATCATGGGGACTATTCCCATGAAAGTGGCTCCAACAAAAAGCAGCTGCCCGTTGAGGTAAATGCTGGAGCAGGAGAGCTGGAGAAGGGGTGGTACATCACAGCAGAAGTGGTTAACCACATTAGGGCCACAGAAATCCAGCACAGCCACAGCCACTGTGTGAGTCAGAGCATTAATGAAGGAGATGGTACAGCAAATGCCCACCAGTGTGCCCTGTACTTCACGGCTCATACGGATGCTGTAGGTGAGGGGCTGGCAGATGGCCAGGTAGCGGTCATAGGCCATGGCTGTCAAGAGATGACATTCCACGCCTGCCAGTAGGTGGAAAATGAAGAGCTGTGCCATGCAGGCAGTGTAGGGAACTATACATTGGTGAGCCAGGAGACATGCCAGCATTGGAGGAACAGTGACACTGATGTACCCCATGTCCAACAGAGATAGATTCCCCAGGAAGTAGTACATAGGAGTCTGGAGTTTGGGTTCCACAAAGATAGCAGCCAAGATACTAAAGTTACCCCCAACTGTGACAATATAGGCAAAGAAGAAGACAACAAAAAGGACAAGTTGTAGTCTTACATTTCCTGTTAGGCCAAGAAGGATGAATTCAGTGACAGTTGTCCTGTTTCCCCAGGGACCTGGCTCCATAGACCACTGCTGAGAGCTGGAGGGCAGGGAGAGGAAGAGTTAGATATTACAAATAGTGAAAGAGTAGCACATGTGAGCATGCAATCAATTGTATCTACAGGGTGCTAGTATGGTATGTGCAGAACACCTATGTATTAAAATGGGTACCCGCCTAGAGTTAGCCAGTCTTCTGAAGGCTCCTATCAACCTTTTAGATCCTAGATCAGGGAGAGAGCCAGAGCCAGAGCCAGCTGGGTGAAGGGCTGGCTGAGAGGCTATTTAACAACATGGTATGCAAGCATTTCAGTACTGTATCTATTACATTTATATCAGTATATGGTAACTGACTAGCATCTCTCACCGGCTCAGTGAATACATGATTATATGAGGTACTAGAAAGTACACCATAGGGGTAACAGCAATATAAGATAAAAAGCGTAATAAGAAAGTTCTCATTAACTCAAAATAGGTATAAAGAGTTTGAGGAGGATGGAGAAGAGCAAGAAGTGAGCCAAAGTACAGAAATGCAGAGAGACAAAGGACTGGAGCTGTGATCTGCATTTAAGAAAATATTAGCATTTTGATGTACTGTCTATAACTGTTTTTATTTAATTTCATTAAATTCAATGAAATAACTACTGTGCTTCTGTGTAGTCAAGACACTGATGCTTAGAAAGATTAAATAAGCACTCTTAGGTCCTAACTCAAACCCACCCAACCCCCGAGAGCTAGCACAAACTCAGGACCATCTACCACCAAGTCCACAAGTTTACATTTTATTATCTGGGCATGTGTTCTACTGAAGATTTGTGGGTCATGCAGTGTAAAATAGAAAGAGGAATGACATTCTAAGACTTTTGGTATTCCATCCATACAACTATTCAAAGAAGTCAGGGTCCCACCCACTTACCCTTCATTAATAATTATTTGCTGAATGTTAGCAGTTGCATTCTGATGATGAAACTAACAGACTGGGTATGACTTGTGAGACAGAGAAGGTGAAAGGATGGTCCTGAAGTCCTTGACTGAACAATTAAAAAGATGGAGTTGATACTAAGTATCAACAGGTGCACGGTTATTATGCACCTGTGTGAGGAAAGATCAGGAGGTTTTCAAAGGCAAAGGGAGAATTGAAGTCCAAGGGGATATTCCACTGGTTTCTATGCTACCATACATGATGATAGTCCCCAAATGGATGGACAGTTGAGAGAAATCAGAAATCAAAAGTCCTTCAGTTGTGCCTACAGTAGGTAGTTCAGGAGAGGTTCCTTTGCATATTCCTGCATCTGGACCCTTGCCTATGCTGGGCCCCTCTTTCTCTGTAACTGTACTTTCACTTTTTTCTATCAAAAACACTATTCAATTCAACATGACAAACCCTACCCATTGGGACTCCACCTTTGGCTATTGCTCCATGTCTTCAAGGAAATTCTCTTTACACAGCCCAGTCTTCAATTGAGTTTTCTCTCCTTTGGCATCATAGACTATTAACCTGATCATTCCAGGGCTCAACCAGCAGCACAAGATGAGCCGTGCAAAACCAACAAATCCATATAAAAAGATTATGCTAATGGGTTGCCATAGGAGAGTGTGGTACTCCTGAACCTCCACCATTCCCATCACCTCCACCCTGTTCTTTACTATGAAAACCATTGGTTGTCTGTGAGAAAGATGAAGTTCAAAAAACTTACTTGTTCAAGATAATACATGTCAAAGTTTTTTCTGAATAGAGACTTTACTCTTTTTCTTCCAGCTCATGCTGACCTCCAAGACCCTCCTATACATACAGACAGGTGTGTATATCTATAGATTTTCCTTCCCCTCCCAGTTACTTGGAGTACAAAAGGTCATCATTATATATCACTGCCACTTCCTGAATTTATCATCACTTGATACTTTTCTCACATATAGACAGTAAAAGGCCACCTGAAGCTCATGGATGTCCTTGAGAAGGAAGGAAAATAGGATGACTGTAGTGATGGAGAGGACCATAAGGCACTTACCTCCCGGTAGCATCTGTTGTGGCGTTTGAAGAGAGTTGAATAACTGCTAAGTTATTGAACATAAGAAAGCTTATAAAAAGTGAGCCGAGAATGTGTCTTGGTGTTGTCTCCATTTGGGAGCTAATCAACACACAGAGACCCTAATAATAAAATTCCCCAAGGATTTCAAAGGAGACAGAAGAAATTAAACAACCTCAGTCCACAAGGGTTTCTCTCCAGCACCTAAACAAGCTTTCTAATCCCAACATCATAACAACCTCCTAATCATTTCAAAAATGAGGAAAGATGTCACCATGTTGTAGACAGGAGAATATGACCTAAAGAGATTTGATGATTTACTGAGACCACCAAGTAGATCCTTGGTTGGGGCTCATCCTGGTCCTTAGATAGTCACAGATAAATAATATCTCATTTAGTTTTTACATATTTGAGGTATAATTTTGGAAAGATGGCTTAATGTTATTTAAGTTTAATTATACATTTTATGTTTTTGATAGAATATGCAGTAATGCATGCAGCACTTCCTCAGTATATAGGATGTTTCAGTGATTCCTTACAGTCCACTAGTGGCCCTTTGTATTTAACACCTTCACCATATCACAGCCCTCAGCAATATCTTATCTGACTTCTGTCCCTACAGCTTTGTCTTTTTCAGTGACACAAATAAGTTCATGCAATACACACGTTTCCATGTGTGTGAGTGCAGATATTTACCAGTGCACACGCAGAGATCAGAGGACAACTTCAAGTGTCACCCTTGCCTTTCATCTTGTTTGAGTCAAGTCCCTGTTGCTCCTAGCTGCATACACTAGGCTATCTGGCCAAGAACTTCCAAACACTCTCCCATCTCTGCCTCTCTTCTTATTGTAGGAACACTGGGATTACATAAAAGTGCTACTATGCCCAGTAGCCCTTAAGTGGGTTCTTGGGCATTTGAACTCAAGTTCTCATGGTTGTGTGGCAATCTCTTTAGCCACTGAATCTTCTTCCTACCTCCTATGCAGGCTTTTTTAAATAAATTAATTAATTCAATGTGTATAATCCTTTTGAGATTTGTTTGAGTTGGCTGTACATAAATGTATATTTAACTTTATAAGAATTGTCAAGACTGAAGAGATGGCTCCGTGGATAAAGCACTTACTATGCAAGCATAAGGATCTGAATTTGAATCCCCAGCATCCACATAAAAGATAGAATGGTATGGTGGCCTTCTTGAATGTTAGTGGTCAGGTGGCAGAAACAGGGATTCCCAGAGCACATTGGCTCGCTACATTTGCCAAATTAAGGAGTTCCAGGTTCATTGAGAGACTCTGCCTCAATAAAATAGAGAATAATCAAGGAAGACACCTGTATACATGAATGCAATACACACACACACACACACACGCACACGCACACGCACACACACACACCGACAGACACACACATTCACTCACCTACCCAGATGCTGTCCAAATTGGTGATGCCATTTTGAATTCCCACCAAAAATGAAATAACTTTCATAGCACCAGAAGATACTATACAAGATTGCAAGGGAAGGAAACAACCAATGGTTTGACTCAGATGCAGTACCTATGAATCACAATAATGAGAAGCATGGCAAGATATCCCTAATCATGTACCAGTGGTATTCATATCTTGGCAGTAAACAACAACTGTCTAAATGGACTTAAAGCCTGCTCAACTGGAGGGAAATCTTGCCTGGTACTTGAACCTACCCAACTACCCAGTGCTACATAGGTCATGAATCTTAGAGAACCCTTCAATTTACTAAGCCAGAATGGCTCCTAACTACTACTTCCTAAATACTTCCTAACTGCTTATCCTCATACCCACAGAGGTACAATGTAGCTCTCAGACCTCACCCAAGAAACTTGTCTTTACAACATATGGAGACCATTACAGAAAAATCACAACTGATCAAAGTACAGAGAACAAGTGATTATAAAGTTTCTACTCACTCCTGCTGCTAAAGCTCAGGGAGCATCTCAGAAATGGAGGCTGAGAGAGTAAGACCCAGAGGACCAGGAATCTGTTGTCAGATTATGTCTCCTACAAAACGCAGAGAGGCTTCACCCGTGATACCCCAATAACATGTCTACCTAAATAAGACCTCAATAATGACAACACCAGTAGACAGGCTAACATAAAAGGGGAAAAACTCACAGGACCACTGACAGTCACGCCCCAGTGCATGCTCTAGCAGCACAGTCATTTCAGGGTCATACGTCCTACATAAACCCATGGGCTACTTGGTCATGTAATTCATGCACAGCGTGACCATGTAATCTATGCACATGTGTGGAGTAGCCATGTGGACCCAAGTGCACATGTGCAGCCTAGCTCTTAAAGGGCGGGCCCCGTGTACCCTGTCCTCTCTTTTCACGTGTTTTCCACAGGCCTGAGCACATCTTCTTTTGTTTCTCTTTTCCTTTGATAAAACTCTTGTTAGTGGGTTTGCCGTTTTTGTGTCTTTTCCTCACGAGTGTCCCTCAGGGTAACCATGCCACAAAAACCAACTTTCTTGGTGCTGTGACTCAGATGCCCTCCTGGTGCTCTGAGCCTGGGAACCTGTGCTGAGGTTTTGTCCTGACCACAACAGCCTGCCTTCCATTTGCCTGGCCGCCATGCTTCTACACACAACACCGGCCCTCTGATTGGTGAGTTAATCCCTTCCAGGCCTATGTAAACAGCCTCTTGGACCCATGGGAATGACTGTTGACCATCTGGTATCCCACTGCTGTCTCTGGGACTGGGGGCACCCCCAGCCATGGCCTTCACTGGCTACAGCCGATCCCTAACCCTGGCTCAGGTTTCTATCCATTTCCCATGTCTGCTCTTTGAGATTTATTTCTCGCTGTTGGACCCACTGTGTCCTCTAGTCAAGTATGGCCTACACATTTCACTGGCTTGACGAGGTGGTAAATGCTGTAGGACTCCGGGGGAGCCCCTACCTGCACGAGCCTAGGCCCCCACCCTTGCGGTGGCCTGTGCCTGTTTATAGACCCACTGTTAGTCCTGGGGACGCCCAGAACTTTGACCTTGGGTCATTGCATTTATTCCTTTTATTTTTTCCTCTCTGCTACAGACATGGGAAATAAGTTTTCCAGTCCCATCAGTCCCACCTCCCCCTAGGATGTGTTCTGGAAACTCTGAAACCTCTCAGCTTAATGCCTTACTTAAAGATCCCTAAGCTTGTCCACCTCTGTAGTAAGAAATGGCCCAAGTATGCGCTAGCTAATAACAAAAGCTGGCCGCCTGGCGGCTCCTTAGACCTCGATACTTTAAGGGAACTGTCTAACTTCTGCCAGCGAACCTTCCCTTCTCGATTCCTTCTCTCCTGCTCACATGCTTCTAGCTATTAATCCTGAACCTGAGAAACCTCTGACTCTAGACCCCACCAACGAACCTCTGCCTTTCCGATCTTCCGCTCCTGCTTCCACTGCTGCTTCTACTCCCGCCCCAGGGCTGCCTGCAGCTGCCCTCCTCTGGCTTCCTCTTCTCCTCTGGTACTGCGCGCTTCCAAAAGCCCGCCTCTGGCTCCAACTTTCACACCTCCCACTACCCGCTCTCGGACTGCTAAGGGATCTGACCCCAGCCATGACAACCCTCAGACCATTCTCCCCTTGCGAGAGGTAGCCGGAGTGGATGGACTGGTAAAAGTTCATGTCCCATTCTCTCTTTCAGAACTCTCTCAGATAGAACAAAAACTGGGTTCCTATACCTCTAAGTCTACTTCCTCTATTAGACAGTTTCAAAAATACTACTCAATCTTATAGTCTCACCTTTCATGATCAAGGATGACTGAAGCTGCCCGGTTCCCAGCCTGACCATGCCCATCTCACATCGGGAACCCAGGGTAATCATAACTGTAGCTGGACAGCCCATCTCTTTCCTTATGGGCACTGGAGCCACCTACTCAGTCCTGAGGGAGTTTTAGGGTCCAGCCACTCCTTCCTATTTCCCTATTGTTGGGGTGCGGGGAGCCTTACCTACCTCATCAGACCCCACCACTTAATTGCATTTTCAGGGGCATTCCTCTTACACACACACATTTTTAGTGGCGCCAACCTGTCCTGAACCTCTAATGGGAAGGGATTTCTTAGCCAAACTGGGAGCGTCTATTTCATTTGCTCCCCACATTCACCTCACTCCAGACTCGCCAGCAGCTCCTCTCCTCCTTCTCCTCCTCCTCCTCCAAGGCACCCACTCTACTAACTCTAACAGTTCATTTCCCTTGCCAGCTTCTCAGGTGGACCCCAAAGTCTGGGACAC
>CABHPR010115220.1:0-18676 GCA_902168415.1 Peromyscus melanophrys | reverse complement strand
AGTATTCTTATACAATGCTTTTTCATTCTGGTTTCCATAGTAAGAGGAAAAGATTTATTATGTTTAATGGTTCTCCCATGTTTTTACCCAGGAGCTTCCTGTAGATGTAACCAACCGTTTTATTAAATAAAAAACACAGAACCAATGCAAGGAAGAAAGCCAAGAGGTCAGAGCTAAGAGCTAAAACCTTACCCTTCCTCCTGCAGTGGTCCTACCTCTCCGAACCAGAGCTACTTCCTGTGTTAAAGTCCTTATATAGAGTTTCTGTTCTGCCTTCTCATTGGTTGTAAACCCAACCACAGGACTGCCTCATCACGGCCTGGCCTGTTTGTATAGACCTCCAGGTGTTCCATGGTTGGTATTGAGATCAAAGGCATGTGTATCCAATGCTGGCTGTATCCCTGAACACACAGAGACTTACCTAACTCTGCCTACCAAGTGCTGTGATCACAAGCGTACGCCACCACCGCCCTGCTTTCCTATGGCTTGCTAATAGCTCTGACCCCCAGGCAACTTTATTTATTAACATACAAATAACATTTCAGTACAAAACCATAGCTTCCCTTCCAGACGTCTGCCTGGCACTCATTGTAAGCTACTTAGAGATATTTCAGCCTCTGCAGAGTTAATACATGACTAAGTGATGAGCCTAAAAATCTGTGTAGTCACCTGTAACTTCCAGGTATCATGCAGGAGTGCTCTCTTCTCTTCCCCTGACATTAAGATGTCAGTGGATGCGGGCTGGAGAGATGGCTCAGAGGTGAAGAGCACTGGCAGCTCTCCCAGAGGTCCTGAGTTCAATTCCCAGAACCCACATGTGGCTCACATCCATCTGTAATGAGATCTGGTGCCCTCTTCTGGGGTGTAGGAATCTATGCAGACAGAACATTAAATGCATAATAAATAAATAAATCTTTAAAAAAAAGATGTCAGTGGATGCTGTTGCTTTATCTTTTAGTCTGAGAATGGAACTAAAAGTGACTTTTCACTGTAATTTATTAAAAAGGAAGAGCTCCCCGGCTAATAGCCTAGCAATTTTCTAAGTATTAATTTTGCTTTTAGTGCTACATATTAGGCATTCAAAGCAATTTAAATCAGAAGTGTACTATATACTTAATTGTCCAGAGTTTTTATTAGTATATATTAATTATAAACAATAATAGATGTCACTATGACGTTTCTATTCATAGATACGATGCAGTTTGATTAGTCACCCCATTACCCTCTCTTGGCTCCCTTCCCTCCCCCAATCCTTTCCACTTCCCAATTAGTTCCCATTTACTTCGATGCCATTGTGTGTGAACCAGTGAATTAAATTAGGGTTACCTGCTGGAGTGCGAGTGAAGTAACTTAGCAGTGGTGTGTGGCAGCATGTTGAAAGATCTGATCTTGTCTGCATGAGTTCAGGAGCGTGATGGCATGTCAGCCTAGAAGACAGTCGTGTGGAGCACTTTGCCTCTTGTGATATTTTATATATGCTTTAACAAATAAAGCTTGCCTGAAGATCAGAGAAGCAGAGCAGCCAACCACTACTTCTTACCTCTACGAAATCCTCAGCCTGACAGGGGTCTCAGCTCCTGTCTCCTCCTGCCTTATATTCCTCTCTCTGCCCAGCCATATCACTTTCTGTCTCCACCTCCCTGGTACTGGGATTAAAGGTGTGTGCTCCACTGCCTGGCCTCCATGGCTAACTAGTGACTGGCTCTGATTTTCAGCTTTCACCCTGATATCTGATTCCAGGTTTTTATTAATAAGACCAGTTAGGATTTGCACTATAGCCTCTTTCTAAGGGTCTCTACGCTGTGCATTGTAGAACTGTAAATAATGTTTCTTCTCACTTAGAATAAAATTCTTATCATGACCCAAGAAAACCCCAATTTGGTGTCTGATTTTGTCTTTTATTGGTCATATTTGTCTTCCATACTCCAATCACAATCTTCTCCTCCCCCATTTTCCTGGGCCATGAATATTTTAATTTCTTTGTAACTTTAATCCTATTGAGCTTGCTCCCGGTAGTTGTCTTTCCCTCATATGGTTGCAGCAGCTTCTTTATATTTAGAAATAAGCTTGAATGTCCCTGCCTGATCCAATGTAACTATTTAGCCACGTTTAGTCATGTTGTTGTTGTTTGTTGTATTTAAATGGATTTTCTCTACAGCTCTTTTTTTTAAAAAAAAATAAAGATTTGTGTGTGTTTGTGATTGTGTGTGTGTGTGCGCGCGCGCGCGCGCGTGCGCATGTGTGTATGCATGCACACACACCTGAAGAGGCCATAAGAGGGCACTCAGATTCCTTGGAGCTGGAGTTACAGGCAGCTGTGAGATACCAGATGTAGGCACTAAGAGCTGAATTTGGGTCTGGGAGAGCATCAAGTGCTCTTAACCACTGAGCTCTCTCTCCATCCCTCTATGGCTCTTTTTACTACCCTATTTTGTTTCTTGGTCATCTTTTGCTACTTAGGATACACGTTCCACAGGGGTGGGAAGCTTGTTTCTCTCTGTTTTTCCTTCCTTACATTGCATCCCTGTGTCTGCAACAGTGAATGACATGTGCTAGATCTTACTAGTGTATTGAACAGATAACTGAATGATTCTTTGCTGTGTCTTGCTAAGTGCTCGCATGTTTCCCAGCATCCTGTGGAGGAGCAGAGTTTAGTCAGGGAGATTGACAGAGCAATAACTATAATGTGAATGTGTTAAGTCCTATGACAGAGGAATCTGTTCTATGCAATGGAGCCACACCTGAGAGAATATTAGTGTTTCTAGGGATAGGTCAAAGAGATGAATTAATGCATCAGTGCTTTACATTTTACATTAAATCGTTCTCTGGAGTTACTTTACTGATTATCACTGACTGGCTCTGGAATCCCTGACTCCACTCACCGTTGATATCTGGCTCTGGAATCCCTGACTCCACTCACCGTTGATTTTTACTTTTTTCTGAAGAATGTTTCTAAGATTAACCATCTGAGGGCCAGGCAGTGGTGGCACACGCTGTAGCTGTGTGGTCGCTACGCGAGTGTGTGGGTTCACACGGATCCGTGGAATGAAGACACAGAGGCATCTTAAGAATGAATCTAGCCTTTCATGGCTGCAGGGGGGTCCAGCCTCGAAGGACTGAAGCCTTAACCCTTTGCCTAGGGCATATTTATTTACTCTATTTCACCTTCAAAGCAAACCAAAAGGAGCTCCCAGAGACCAAATGCCAGGTGCAAATTACTTGATTTCTCAGGTACCTCGGTTTTCCGGGTTTCCTGGACCAAGTTTTGCATAGGCCTTTGATCCTTGGGGATCAGAGAGTTCTGATCCTTGACTCTAACAAGATTCACATAGGGTGATAAGGGTAACAAAAGGTAAGAGAAACAAAAGGTGTGGCTAAACAAAGGAAGGATTAGGGCTAGGTGCTGCTCTCTGGAGCCAAGCCAGGAGCTCAGCAAGAATGCCACTACAACACGCCTTTAATCCCAGCATTTGGGAGGCAGAGGCAGGCGGATCTCTGAGTTCAAGGCCAGCCTGGTCTACAGAGCAAGTTCCAGGACATCCAAGGCTACACAGAGAAACCCTGCCTCAAAAAACCAAAAACCAAAACCAAACCAAACAAAAAAATCATTTGACCTTGTCTAAGTGCTTTGAAAATATAGGATACTGCATGCAGGAAAAAACAAAAACAGAAAATTGCACAGACTTGGGCTGGAGAGATGGCACAGCAGTTAAGAGCACTGATTGCTCTTCCAGAGGTCCTGAGTTCAATTCCCAGCAACTACATGGTGGCTCACAACCACCGGTAATGAGATCTGGTGCCCTCTTCTGGCCTGCAGGGACATATGCAGGTAGAACATTGTATACGTAATAAATAAATCTTTTAAAAAAATGCACAGACTTATGCAGAAAAAAAAGAAAACATAGGATTCTATATAGGCCCTGATATTCTTAATTGTACAAGCAGCTGCTTTTTATAATTTTTATTTTTTTTACTTAGGTTTTGATTATTCAAATAGAAATAATGCTTTTTAAAAAGAGTATTTTGAGGGGCTGGAGAGATGGTTTTGTGGTTAACAGCACTTGCAGAGGACCTGAGTTTGGGTTCCCAGCTCTTGGGGTAAGCATCCCACAACCACCTGTAACTCCAGTTCCAAGGAGATCTGATACTCTCTCTTTGCTTTCCCCCAACATGAATATAAAAATAAATCTTTTTAGAAGTTAGGATGATGACTCAGTTAGCAAAATGGTTTGATCCCTAAAACCCATGTAAGAAAAGAGCCCAGGTGTGCTGCTGCATGCCTGAAATCCCCGTGACGGGAGTATTGGCCAGCCAGTTTAGCCTGCGAGGTGAGTCCAGGCTAGTGCTGTGTCAACCATCCTGTATCTCCCAAAAAGAGGTGATGGCACCCGAAGATTGAGATCCAGAGTTTTCCTCTGACCTCCGTGCGTGTGCACATATGAGGATTTTTAGGAAAAGCCTAGTAGATATTTAAAAGACCTATATGGATCTGTATTATATTGCTAGTGGAATGTATCTGTATTTTGTACTTACTCTGATATAATTTTCTCAGTATAATCCACCCTCATCCCCTGGAGGCAGCAGTAGGCACACTGAGCAGGATCGTCAGTCTGCTAGCCGCTGGGTGCCTGACTCAGTGTGGCTGCTCTTCTGACTCATCAGATGAGAGGATTTCAAGAGCTAGTGCAACTCCCCCTTTCCTTTACTGTTATATTATGTTGTGTTTGATGCTCAGAGAGAGCTTTTCCTCTTTCAGTACTTGGAGCATAATAATGTGCAATGATTGTTGTATGCACAGGAATACTTAATTTTACTTCACTATATTACACTCTGTTATAGATTTTTTTAAAAAATGTGTGTAGATTTAAATTTTTATAAATTGAACCCTTTTTAAAATTTGGGCTGGGGATGTAGCTCAGCTTATAGATCGTGAGACCCTTGGTTCCACCCCTGGCACTACATAAATTCTGCCTGTTGGCACAGGCCAGCAATCCCAGAACATAGGCGGTAGAAACAGGAGGATCAGAAATTTAAGCTCATACTTGGCTGCATTGCAAGTTTTATGCTAGTCTAGTGTGCACAAGACCCTGTCTCAGAAAGTAAAAAGGAAGAAAAGGAAAAGAAGAAAAAGGGAATCATTGTAATAGCCAATATTACAAAGAAAGTTAATCCCATTTTGCTCTTTTAAAAGAAGAGTAAGCTCTGGGAGAGATGCAGGGATGTAGAGACTCCTGTTACCTTTGGACTGTGGATAAACAATAAAAGAGTTACACTGAAGGGCATAAAATGGAATACTGCTGGAAACTGTGCTTTTTGTATTAGACTATTTTAAAAAAAGCATGTTGTTTACTTTTATTAAAGGGAAAAAATGAATAACCGAGAAAGAGTTTCTTGGGAATTTAATCTTTTGATAACTTAACCCTCAGATTTGATATTAACCAATCTGCTTTTTTATAGATATAAATATATTTTAAGAGATATCATTTTAAATACATATGTGTATGTATGTCTGTGCATGTGTGTGTGGGTGCCCATGGAGGCCAGAGGTGTTTGATCATTTGGAGCTAGAGTTACAATTTTGAGTCCCCTAACAGGGGAGTTGGGATTTGAGCTTGGGTGCACTAGAAGAGTAGTACGTTCTCTTAGTCACTGGACCGTCTCTCCAATCCCTGATATCAATGTTTTTGCCAAGCTGAAAGAAATATTGTTATTTTTATATTTTGTAAATAGCTTGTCTTAGTTAGGGTTCCTATTGCTGTGATAAAAAAAAACACCATGATCAAAAGCAGCTTGGTGCCCTTTGCTTACATTTCCACATCACAGTTTGTCATGGAAGTAAGTCAGGTCAGGAACTCAGGAACCAGCCATGGAGGAGTGCTGCTTACTAGCTGCTCAGCTTGCTTTCTTGTAATACCCAGACCACCTGCCCGGGGATGGCACAGACCTAGTGATCTGGGTCCTTGCCCATCAATCAAGAAAATGGCCATAGGCTTGTCCACAGGCCAACCTGGAGGGGGCATTTTGTCAGTTGAGGTTTTCTCTTTCCAAAGGACTCTTGCTTGTATCAGGTTGACAGAAAACTTGTCTGTAGATGACTGTCTGTACCTTTAGATTTTTCTGCTGAGTTCTAATCAGGCATGCTTTGTTTTATCTTGATCTATATAAGTTATTAATGCTGGTTTGGTTTTTTTTTTTTGATATTTTGAGACAGGGTTTCTCTGTGTAACCCTGGCTGTCCTCAAACTCACGCTGTAGAGTAGGCTGCCCTCAAACTCACAGGGATTCACTTGCCTCTGCCTCCCGAGTGCTGGGATTAGAGGCATGTGCCATCACTGCCCAGCAATGCTGTATTTTTAAGCTCCTTGACATTAATATTTGAAGTTCCTGAGCTTCTGCAAGCCAGGTTCATATCAAAAGAAACAGCTGTAAAATGCAGAAATGTAGAGATTTCCCAAGGAGTTGTGGGTAGTTAATAGAACTCTTTATTTCACAGTTAGTAAAAGTACTGTTTCTATAGTGCTACATTCTGTGTTTACCTTCTGCTGTATTACACAGCTGACTTTAGGCAAGAGATGGGTTACACATGTCATCTACCATTTATCCTGCATTTCAATAACATACTCTTGTAGACAGCAGCAATCCTACTGTCCCAGCAATTTGATCTGTTGTGAAAGTAATGTTACACACATTTGTAATTATTTATGTAAAAAACTTGTTTATCTCTTATCTTTTTGTGGAAGTAAAAATGAATCAAATTTTAAGTAAAATTGAACTTTTATTTATATTTGCTTTATCTTTTTCACGATATCCCTTTAAAAAGTGATTTTGTAAATGAAAAGAATTTTAAAGTGCTGTGCAGGAAGAAAGGGAGGAGACATAATTACATTATTGGGTGGATGTGAAGGACCAAGCATTACGATCACTAGGCAACAGGCTGTGAGAAATGTAGCATTTCTCATGTGTGCCATCATGTAGCCACCATGGAGCCTGAACTGGGATTTCTTTTTAATCAAGTCCAGCTGTTGATCTGGGAACACACTTTTCTTGGGGTATTAGGAATGTGTTTCTTTCTTTCCTGTAGTGTCTTAAATTGCTACTTACATACCACCTGCATGTACTTGTGGACTCAGTCCTGTACAAACGTCAGAACAAAGAACGTGGTTTGACAGCATTAAGTTCTGTTTTTAAATAAATAGAACTCTTATTTTTAATTTGATGAGCGAGGACTTTCCAACTCTAACCCTCTCTTTACAATCTGTTTTTAATTTACAAAAAAGATGTGGTCCAATTTTCAGACATAAAATTGTTTAATTTTTTTTTTTTTTAGATTTTCTCATTCTCTAGTCATACCATCACCAAACTCAACACATTGTTTTATAGCTGTCAGTGCCTTTTTCATTGGCACACTATCTTTACTACTTTGATATTAACCCTCCTAGTCTACTTTCTTCTTTCTTTCTTTGTAACACTGTATTCTATTTCCCTTTCCTTGGAAGATCCCTTACCCCACCCTGGTCCCTTACCTAGCTACCTAGCCTCTGTAGTTATTCTGATTGAAACACACATATCTAAAACTTAAAATCTAACTTCTACACATAAGATAAAACATTCAGTATTTGCCTTTTGGGGTCTGGGTTACTTCACCCAGAGTGATTGTTTCTAGCTCCATCCATTTACCTGCACATTTCCTTTTTCTTAACAGTTGAATAATATTCCACTATGTAAATTTATCACATTTACATTAACCATTCATTAGTTGATGGAAATTGCTCTAATCAGGGTTTCTATTGCTGTGACAAAACACCATCACCAAAAGCAAGTTGAGGAGGAAAGGGTTTATTTGCGTACACTTCCACATCATAGTCTATCACTGGAGGAAGTCAGGACAGGAACTCAAACAGGACAGGAACCTGGAGGCAGGAGCTGAAGCAGAAGCCATGGAGGGGTGCTGCTTACTGATTTGTTTCCCATGGCTTGCTCAGCCTGCTTTCTATTTGTTTGTTTGTTTGTTTGTTTATTTATTTATTATTTATTCTTTGTGTCTTTCACATCATGCCTCTTGATCTCACTCATCTCCCTCCCCACCCCAAAATAAAACAAAATAAAATTTAAGAGAAAAAGAGGGGGAAAAAGGGAAGAAGGGAGAAAATCTCGTCATTGAAGCTACAGTGTGACACACTGAATCACACAATAAAGTCTTATCTGTACATTTTTACATGTGGGAGTTTATAGAAATAATCATTGGTCTGATTTGAGGCCCCTGGTCTCTGCTGCATCATCAATGCTGGGCCCTCACTGGGATTCTTCTTGGACATTCTATTGCTACACTGTGTCATGGAGATCTTACAGCCCTGGATCCACAGGACTGACTCTTTCCCCACCCCCCAGGGCTCCAGCAGATCACAGATGGGGTGGTTGTTGGGATGGGCCAACACATAGCCCTGGTTGTTCTGGGCCTGGGTAGTTGCAGGGTTGGTCAGCCTGCCAGCTCTCACCTGTCTTCACTGTCAGGGTAGGCTCTCCAGCACTGCCCTGGCTAGTTCACTACTTGCAGTGATGATCAAGGGGTGGGGCCAGTTCTCTGGCTTTCGTGTGCTCAGGCTTGGTTCTTCTACACCTACACCTTCAGGGCCAGCTCTACTGTGCTGCCCAGGGGAGGTATAGGGGCCACTCTCCCAAGTGGCTCAGCCTGCTTTCTTATAGAACCTAGGACCCACAATGGACTGCGCTTTCCCCAATAAATCATTAAGAAAAATGCCTTACCCCTAGGGAAAATGTAGACTCTTAGTGAGGCATTTTCTTGATGGAGGGTCTCTCCTTTTGGGTAACTCTAGCTTGTCAAGTTGACATAAAACTAGCTAGCACACACATCTAGGCTATTTCCCATTTCTGGGCCAAGAGGGAATTATTTTATTTTATTTTGTTTTTTTAAGACACGGTTTTTCTGTGTAGCCCTGGTTGTCCTGGAACTCACTCTGTAGCCCAGAATGGCCTCAAACTCAGAGATCCACCTGCCTCTGCTTCCCGAGTGCTGGGAGTAAAGACTTGTGCCACCACGCCCAGCTTTTAGGTCTTTTTTCTACTGGAAATATTTTTTTTTAATTGAATGAAAATGAAAATACAACATACTCAGACCCATGGGGTACAATGAAGGCAGTTCTAAGAGGCAAGTTCATAGCAGCAAGTGCCTAAATAAAAACCCAGAGAGATCTCATTAACAACTTAATAAAACACTTGAAATCTCTAGAAAAAGAAGAAATGATACCCAAACCTAAGAAAGAATCAAACTTGGGGTTAAAATCAATGAAATAGAAACAAACAAAAACCAATACAAAGAGGGAGTGGAATGAAGAGTTTGTTCTTGACAAACCTTTAACCAAGACACAGGAGAGGATCAGAATTAATAAAGTTATAGATGAAAAGGCAGATACTGAGTTCATTCAGGGAATCATAAGGACCTATTTTAAAAACATGTGTTGCCACAAACTTGAGAACCTAAAAGAAATGGATGAGGGTTTTTTTTTTAAAAAATAAATATATGAACTACTGAAGTTAAATCAAGATGAAATAAACAGTTTAAACATGTCTATAATCCCTAGAGAAATGTAAGTGGTAATTAAAAATATCCTAACCAAGAGCCAGGCAGTGGCACACACCTTTAATCCCAGCACTCGGGAGGCAGAGCCAGGCAGATCTCTGTGAGTTTGAGGCCAGCCTGGTCTACAGAGTGAGTTCCAGACAGCCAGGGTAACACAGACACACACAGACACACAGACACACACACAGACACAGACACACACAGACACACAGACACAGACACAGACACAGACACACACACACACACACACACACACACACACACACACACACACACACACATACTTAAAACCCCCAAACCAAAACCAAACCAAAACCAAAATAATCTCCCAACCAAAAAAAGCCCAGGGCCGGATGGATTCTCTCTCTGTGCAGAATCTACCAGACCTTAAGAGAAAGCGAACACCAGTGCAGTGCCTGTCAAATCACTCTATGAAATAGAAACGGAAGGAACATTTCCTAATTCTTTTTATGAAGCCACTATTCTCCTGGTACTGAAAAACTTGCAGACTCAACAAAATAAAAAATTATAGACCAATATCCCTGATGAACATAGATGGGAAAATTCTCAATAAAATTCGAGGACACAGCAAAAAGATTACCTACCCATCATGATCAAGTTGGCTGCATCCCTGTGACACCGGGATTGTTCAACATACATTAATCAATAATCATAATCTGCCACATAAACACATTGAAAGACAAAATCCACATGATCATCTCATTAGAAGAAGAAAAGGCTTTTGATAAAATCCAGCATGCCTTCATGATAAAATCCTGGAGAGACCAGGAGTGTGAGGGACATACCTCAGTGTAAAAGGTGATTTACAGTAATGTTTGTCCAACATCACCCTGAAATGGACAGAGACACAAAGCATTTTCACTTCAGTCAGGAAGAGAAGGATGTCCATTCTCTCCATATTTATTCAGTATAATACTTGAAATTTTTTTAAAAAATGTATGTTCATTGATGTTTTGCCTGCATGCCTGTGTGAGGCAGGAGAATAAGGAAGAAAAGGGGGAAGAAGAATGAACAAAAATTACGTGTGTAAATGTTATAATTAAACCTGTTACTTCATCATAGGCCACTACTGCCAGGAAAGCAGGCCACTAACTGCAGGTCTTCACCTCTCCTTCCGTTCTTCTGAGGACAATTCCCAGTGTTATCCCCAGCTCTGGAGCAGAGCACCATCAGCAGCCTCCTCCTACCTGGTCTCTAGTCTCCTGCCTATTTAGCCCCACAGATCTTCCTCTCCTAGCCACCCTTTCCCTACTAGTTGCTTTGTCCCAGCCCCCAACTCTAGCAGACCCTCCTCATGGAAACCCACAGGCCACTGCTGCAGGAAGCAGGTAGGCCAACTGAAGATCTTCACATCTCCCTCCATTCCTCCAGATCCAATGCCCGAGTATCTCCTCCACCTCTGCAGCAGAACATCTGCAGCAAACCCCCACCCTATCTCTGTTAAATTCCAGAGCTCTTTCCCTCCTAAACTCCCTCTCTATTGCTTTATCCCAGCTCCTGTCTCCCTCATATCTCCCTGGGAACCCAGAGGCTACGCCTGCAAAGGAAGCAGGTATGCTAACTGTAGATCTTCACCTTTCCCTCCATTCCTCCAAGTCCAATCCCCAGCTCTGCAGCAGAACACCTTTGGTAACCTCCTTGCCACACCTCACCTCCAGTGGATCTAACAGATCTTCCCCTCCCTACCTTTCCTCACCACACTAGTTGCTTTATTCCAGTCCACAACTCCAGAAAAGATGCTCCCCAGGAACCCACCAGTCAGTGTTTCAAGGGAAGAAAATAGACTTAACTGCAGATCTTCACCTCTCCCTCCATTTCTCCGTAATCCATGCCCTACCTCTGCAGTAGAATGCCTACAGCAGCCTCTCTTTGCCCTCTGCTCCTAAGTCAAGTGGATCCCACAGATCTTCCCCTCCTCATCTCCCTCCCCCAACTCATTGCTTTGTCCCAGCCCCAAATCTAGCAGACTGGGAACCCACCGGTCACTCTGGTAGGGAAAACAGGTAGGCAAACACTAGATCCTCACCTATCCTTATGTCTTAGGGTTTCTGTTGATGTCAAGAGACTCCATGACCACAGCACCCCCCCCCCCCCCCCCCCAGGGCTGAGGACTGAACCCAGGACTTTGTGCTTGCTAGGTAAGCGCTCTACCACTGAGCTAAATCCCCAACCCCCACAGCAACTCTTATAAAGGAAAAACTTTAATTGGGGTGGCTTGCTTACAGTTCAGAGGTTCAGTCCATTATCACCATGGTTGGACATGATGGCATGCAGGCAGACATGGTCCTGGAGAAGGAACTGAGAGTTAAAACATCTTGACTTGCAGGAAACAGAAAGTGGTCTTTCTCACTGGGAGTAGCTTGAGCATGGGAGACTTCAACAAGGTCACACCACCTAATAATGTCACTCCCTTTGGGAGCCATGTTCTCTCAAAATAGCACACCTTCCATTCTTCCAAGTCTAATCCCTCAGACTTATACCTAGCTCTACAGCAATATACCTGTTGCGGCCTTCCTTCCCACTCTACCTTTAATTTCCAGTGGATCTCGTAGATCTTCCCCTCCTAGCCACCCTTCCCCCACTAGTTGCTTTGTTCCAGTCTCCAAGTCTAGCAGACCACCACCCTCCATGGAAACCCACAGGCCACTGCTGTAAGGAAGCAGGTAGTCCAACTGCAGATCTTCATATCTTCCATTCCTCCAGATCCAGTGCCTTTGTATCACCCCCACCCCCACCTCTGCAGCAGAACACTGTGGCATCCTCCCCACTACCGCCTGGCTCCTCTGACCATTTTAAAGATAATTTCTTAAGTTATTGAAGTCCTTTTTAGAAAATCCTAGCTGTGTTTTTCCTCTAACTGTTTTAATGTTTCAAGTTGTGGATTAAGGTGTTTGTGTTTTGTTTGTTTTGGTGGTGCTTTTTGGTTGTGTGTGTAGTAGGAGAGAGAGATGATTGTAGTTTCATCCTCCTACATGTGGAAATCCACTTTTCTGCACCATTTGTTTATAAGCTGTCTTTCCCCCCAATACTCATCTCAGACAACTTCATTAAAACTTAGCTGCCTTTGTCTCTAGAACGTGTAGTGTTCCGCATCAGTGTACATATTTACTTCCATGCTAGTGACAGGCTGTCCGTTGTCCTGTGGCTCTGGAGTATAATCAGTCCAGGAGCTGTGCGGCCTGCCGCCAGTGTGGTTCTGCCTGCCAGGGCTTGCTTTATCTGTGTGGAGTCTTTGTGCTTCCGTCTGAAGTAGCTCTGTAAAATGTCATTGGGATTTTGAGTAGGATATCATTGAAACTGTAGATTGCTTTTGGTAATGAAGCTATTTTTTCGTTATTAATTTTGCTAATTCATAAACTTGAGTTTTTTCCATCTCCTAGTATTCTTCAGTTTCTTAAAAAATCTTTTTAAATTATTTTATTTTATATGTATGAGTGTTTTGCCTACACATGTCTGTGCACCATGTGTGTGCCTGTGGGGATCAAAAGAGAGCATTATATTCCCTGAACTGCTACATGGATGCTGGGAATTGAACCTGGGTCCTTTGTTAAGAGCATCCAGTGCTTCTAAACAATGAGTCATCTCTGCAGCTCCCAGCTGATTTATTAAGTGCCTTAAAATTTTCATTGTAGAGGTTTTTCACTTCTTTTGCTGGTTTATTCCTAGATATTTAAGAAAGACTATTACTAATGGGATTTATTTCCCTGATTCTTTGTTGGAGAATTCAATATTGATATATAGGGAAGCTATTGATTGTTGTATGTTGATTTTAAGTGCTTATCAAGTCTAAGAGTTCTGAGGGGGCTCTAGGTTTAGGCACAGGTTGGATAAGGATCTGCAGATAAGGATAACATGATTTTTCCCCCTTGTGTCCCTTCCTTTTGTTCTTATCTTATTAGCATATTAAGTGTAATCTTTGGGAGATGAGGTTTCACTGGGTAGTAAAGTCTATTCTGTGTTCCCTCGTGCCTCGGGTTGGCTGCAGAGTCAGGTTCTCGCTCTCACACCTTCTAAGTGCTAGAGTCCCAGACACTGACAGCACCCCTGCCTTGTATCAATTATTTTTATAATGATTGATTCTCAGTTAATGTTTGCAAACAAAGTCAGATCTTTGGCTGATTTTTCAATAGTGTAGTGATGGGATGTGGGACAGGAAAATTAAGTGTATAGACTGAGGTATATAGACTGAGGGTTGATTTAAAGATGCTCACCTTGCCTGGGCCCCAGGCTTGTTCCTGTCTTTCCGCATACCCACTCTTTTCTCTGTAGGGCGGAGAGAGTGTATCAGAATGTGATCTGCATTAGACCTATGAGTGTTACTAGAGGTCAGACATCTAAGTTCTATAGCTAGTTAAGCATCATTTAAAATGAAGAATTTGGTTTCAGGCTTTGGGCAATGCAGATCTCTAGTTTATCTATTAAGTAATAAATCAAAGATGAAAAAGCTGTTAAAATTTCAATTTTATATCAGAATGGGTATCTCTTCATAAATATTGCAAATTTAACAGTGTTTTTTGTAAATAGATGGTAAAATTCCATTCTGTTATCTCTGGGTCTGCACTGCACCTCATTTAGAAACAGCTTCCTGCAGAGGGACGTACACTGAATATATGGGTATTAAATTCTTAATCCTCGTCATAGTTCTCAGGCACTTTAAAATATTAATGACATTTATTATATAAGTCATACACGTAAGTCCATATATTAAATGCTCTGCTAGGAATTGAGTTAAATGCAAGGTTATCTTCTTATTGGCTCACCTACCCTGTGGTACGTGAATTTGTCTTTGCAGATCTACTTCCCAGAGACAATTCTCATAACTAGTTTTTTTTGTTTGTATTACTACAGATCATTTGTGCATTTAAAGATTTTACCCATAATCACTAAATTATGTGTACAAATATACATGCTTATGAAGTAGTGTTTTTTTTTGTTTGTTTGTTTTTTTTTGGAGCTGAGGATCGAACCCAGGGCCTTGTGCTTGCTAGGCAAGCACTCTACCACTGAGCTAAATCCCCAACGAAGTAGTGTTTTTATATTCCTCTGTCCTGTTCCTTTTTTCTCTTTGATGTGGAACAAATTCTAATTGGTCTTAATAATAAGAACCCAGAGTCAGATATAAGGGTGAAAACGGAAAGATCAGAGAAGCAGAGCAGCCGCCACTAGAAAGACTTCTTACCTCTGGGAATCCTCAGGCTGAAAGGGCGGAGCTCCTGTCTCCTCCCACCTACATTCCTGCTTGCCCAAATTTAGGTATCTTAATTTAGTTCTCCAAGGTTTTGTTAATACATTGTTTATGTAATGGATATCTATTTCCTTGTAACTTTTGTGTTTTCTTAGATTGCTATTTGTCTTTTAACCTTATTATATACTTAAAAATGCTGCATAGAATTTTAATTATATATATTTTATTTATTTTTATTTTATAACTTTTCATCATTCAATTATTCTTTGAAAGGACTTTCACTAAAATATTCATTTTTATATTTAAATGTTTTATCAAATTAGAATTAATTATAGTATAAGCATATCCATCTTTTTCTTAGATTCATTTTTATTTTACACATTTTAATGCTTGCTTGCATGTATGTAATGTGTACCATGTGTGTTGTGGCATCTGCAGAATCCAGAGCATGGCATTAGGTCCTGAGAAACTGGTGTCACAGATATTTGTGACCACCATGTGGTGCTGGAACTCAGATCCTCTGCAAAAGCCAGTGCTCTTAGCCGTTGGCCATCTCTCCAGCCTTTCCATCTTCATTTTTACTTCAAGTTGGCTACTCATCTTCTCTCCACTGATGCAGAGTTTGTCTTTATTATGCTGCAGATTCTCATGCTAGTTGCTTATTGTTGGAAGTTCTTTGGCAGTTTAATGGCTTTGAAAACAAGACATCCCATTTTAAAACTTATGTTTGCTTTTAAAGCAATTGTTATTTATTTTGTTAAGATTTATTTTTATTTATTTGTTTATGTCTGTCAGTCTGTCTGTGTGTATATATGCACACATGTATACAAGTGCCTATGGAGGCCAAAAGAGTCTGTCAGATCCTCTGGATCTGGAGTTATAGGTGGTGTGATCTATCCGATATGGGCACTGGGAACTGAACTCTGTTTCTTTACAAGAGAAACAAGTGCTTTTAGTTGCTGAACTGTCTCCCCAGCCCCTAGAGTGGTATTTTAAAGATGACCGTATGCATCATTAATGATCTGCTGAGAGTATGGAACCACTCAAATCAAAGATGAACTTTGCAGTAGCATAGTTCACCACCACCCCTCATCTGAGGTTAAGAGCACTAACTGTTTTTTCCAGTGTCCTGAGTTCAATTCCCAGCAATCACATGGTGGCTCACAACCATCTGTAACAAGGTTTGATGCCCTCTTCTGGCGTGCAGGCAGAACACTGTATACATAATAAATAAATAAATCTTAAAAAAAAAAACCCAGCCGGGCTTTTAAGGGTCTGTTTCCTGAGGCTATTCCATGTAGCAAGTAGTTCTTGGTCCAGTCAGTTATTTAAACAGTTATTTAAACAGGAGTTTAGTGCACAGAATTCTCAAGCTGTTATATAAATGTCTCTGTAAACTTAAAACAACTCTCTAGGGTACTCCAGAGCTGGGGCAGGGGGAGAGGATGGGAAGGAGGGAGGAGAGGAGGAGGATAGACTTGTGGAAGGGTCTTCCACAGACTGTTGACCTCTTCAGAACAGATGGAATTGTGATACATCAGGTGGCAGAGACATTTCTGGTGTGGCTGGAAATGGTCTGTAGTCACTTGCAGAGCACAGAGCAGTTTTCTAGAACATTACTTAACATAGAACACATTGAAATCTGGGGTGTCTGACACGCAGGAGGCCTGGAGTGCATAGTGTTCCACGCTGGAGTGGCTGTGATGTTGAGAGGGGCACAAGAATGAGCAGAATGAGCTAAGTAAGCACCTGTCTGGAAAGGAGGCTTCAGTGTCCATGGAGGTCACAGAAAGGTTTCACTGGGCTCAGCTGCAGTTGAGTTTACTAAGGTTCTGTATGCTCTTAGCGCTTGCTTGGGCATAGTGTCCTCAGCTCGATCCCCCCTGTTCAGCAGCCAGAGAGCTGCTTCATAGAATTGTCCTCCAGTGCCCTCTACTGAGAAATTGCCATATGTGTTCATTGTAACCAAGTGGATATCTGAAGGCTGAATTTGGAGCTTTAAGGCAGTTAATCAATAATGGATGTATCCATTCTCCTACACCCCAGGTCTGAAAGACTGTAGCTTTCTTCTGGAGTCCTGAAGAGAGGGAAGGGTCTCAGTTAGTCACACACATTCTTATCAAGGGTAGGTCCCTTCTTTCAAGGATTGGTTCCTTTTCTATTTGATCTTGGTGATGGTTCACCTTCAGCTGGTTGTTTGTTTATGTTCTGATCCAGGGTTATAATTTCTTATCTTTTAGAGACTCTATATATGCTTCTCTGCTGTGATTTTGAGTAGAACCTGTTCCTTTTTTGGGGGTGGGGACATGTTTCAGACAGGGTTTCTCTGTGTAGCCCTGGCTGTCCTGGAACTAGCTCTGTTCCAGGCTGGCCTCGAACTCAGAGAGCCAGAACTCCCTTTGCCTCCCAAGTACTAGGATTAAAAGTTTGCATCACCACCACCCAGCTTAGAACCTGTATTTTTATTATGAAACTTTAGTATAAGGAGTAAAAATGTTTTGAACTTAATGTTCTGGCTTGCTCATTAGAATTCAGTCCCTCTAGGACACCTTCTCATCTTAATGACGAATTTATGAGGTCCATGCAACATGGTAGATATTCACTGGGCATTTGCAAAGATGAATTTATTTTAATCTGAAAGCCATATAAATATTTTCAAGAATTTATTGCATAACTATTATGTAAAAATTGCCCTAAGGGTTTTATCTTTATTAATTTTTTTACTTTAATATAAAAAAGCCCTTGGAAATAAGTTAAAGCATCACACTTACAAGTTACCATACTAAAGACTATACAACTTAGTGAACCTGTGTGCAGTTAGAACTGGCATTTGAGATGGAAGATTCGACACTTCCCACTAAGTTTATGCTCTAATTGATCACTAAAACTAGAATGCCCACGGCAGAATTAGAACTAGAAAATACTTAACTTCATATAGACAAATTCCTGTCCGTCACCAGTCTTCACTCCTCCTCACCCCTGAGATTTGCTTTTCTCCTCTCTCCTTTTTATGTTATACTCTCAGAGTTTTAATAGGGTCAGCTAGTTCTAAGTCAGCCTGCCCTCTTCCCTAGGTCCCTCCCTCCCACCCACCATCTCTTCCTCCCGCCCTCCACACTGGAGACTGGGATCAAAGGTGTGTGCCACCACTGCCTGGCTTCTCGTGGCTGTCTCCACACTCTGATCTCCAGGCAAGCTTTATTTGTTAGAGCACAAACAAAATGCCACCGTATAACCCCTTGTGGTGGTTGGTTTTTGTCAACTGGATACAAACCTAGATGTATCTGGGAAGAGGAAATCTTAATTGAGAAAATGCCTCTATCATATTGGCCTGTAGGCAAGTCTGTGGGTCATTTCCTTGATTAATGCTGTCACAGCACCCTGTGAATTAACTGTGGCAGCTATTATTTAATTGCAAATGTGTCCAGTGTGGCTCTAGCTAGGGTGACATTTGACAAATTGACATAATAGTGGGTAGTATTAATTTTTTGAAGCATCATTTTTCCAAAAATGACTTTGAAATTTTTGAATAGGAGTCAGGGTAGATGGTACACAGCTGTGGAGGTAGAGGCAGGAGGGTCAGGAAGTCAGGATTATCATAGGCTATGAAGAGATTTCAAGGCCAGCTAGGGTTTGTCTAATAAAAAGTTTCTCATTTCCCCTTCATATCATTTATGTCCTACTATTCCCCTCTTTAGAGTTCCTTCCTCTTCCTATGGTCCTTTTCACTTTCCTGGTTTCTGTCGTTAGTCGAGGTTATAAACTCACATCCAAAGATTCAGAGAATTAATATCTAGAATGTACAAACACAGAGTCAAGAAAACAATTCAATTTTAAAAAATGGACTGTGGCTGTGAACAGAGTTTTCAAAA
>CABHPR010115219.1:0-14906 GCA_902168415.1 Peromyscus melanophrys | reverse complement strand
TGACTGCTTTATAGATGGGAAACAAACTTCAGAAAAATCTGTCTTAAAAAAATAGTTGTTTCACCTGAAAGTTCCTTATAAGAAATCAATGCTAAATATCACAGCTGCTAATAACATCAGGAGTTAAAGTTAATGAAATGAAAATACTAAATCCTGAAAATGCTTTTTCTCAGAATAAGCTAATGAAGGATATGTTTCACGAAAGAACATCTATGTTCTTGACGCCTTTTGAATAGTAACAGTTTTGGTGAAAATATTGAAACTAACAACAATCGAGTCAAAATGTTTCAACAAATTCAAGACGATATTCCACAAAAGAAAGCTGCCATGCTTTGTGGGCCATATTAGAGCTCACTCCAATCTTCCTGGTCCTTTAGCTGAGGGTAATGCAAGTATTTCTGAGGTTTTGTCACTGGTTAATGCAAACAGTGAGGAAATAGAGTTCGGAGCTGTGCCAATTTGGCTTTACTAGCTCCTTTAGAAAAATACTTTATATCACCTAATAGCTGTGCTGTATTTGGCAAAGAGCTTTACAACAGCTAAATACAGTAATTTCACCCTCAGCATGAAGTGAAGTTTTTTTGTAGAACAAACCAAGAGTACTGCTGTAATAGAAACATTTGTCTGAATTGAAGTACTTAGGGGAACTACTATGAATTTGGGTAAAGGGACAGCCTCTAGTTAAAAACCATCTACCGCTGACAGTGCATCTCTGCCGGTCCGGAACGGCTGAGAGAACTGGCAACTTTGGAGTGTGGCTTCGTCCTGGGAAGGTTACAGTCCCCTAGCAACAACTATCACAGTTCTATAACAACACTCACTAAATCCCAGTGTTTTATAGCAAAGCTGACTATAAACTCTAAAACTTTAGAAATGATGTACGTACTTCCTGTCTAGTTAAGAGAATCTAATAGAGATAGTGATAATAATTAAGAGTATGAAGTAGAAAAAGATGAAAATAAGATATGTGAGTTTGTAGAAATTATTCTCTTGTTAGATCTGTGTTAAGAAATCTCTGGGTGTTTGCTAAGTTAAATGTATGCTAATGGTAGCCCTATATAAGTTTG
This sequence comes from Peromyscus melanophrys, assembly GCA_902168415.1. Taxonomy (NCBI): domain Eukaryota; kingdom Metazoa; phylum Chordata; class Mammalia; order Rodentia; family Cricetidae; genus Peromyscus; species Peromyscus melanophrys. The sequence continues at coordinate 13,839 of CABHPR010115219.1, read as the reverse complement.
TAAAATAGATCTATAGAGTTCCTTTAAGAATATGTTTGCAAGAAGTATCTAAGGTAGTCTTAAGACGTGTATGCTAGTTGTAAATGTAAGTTTAAATAAGAAATAAGAAGATGGAATGAATATAAGTATATAAGAAGTAATAAGAAATATATTTGCTAAAGTAGTTCTATAGTTCCCTTAAAGAGTATAAATAAGTAGATGTTAATGTAATATGTGAATTTGTAAAAAAAAAAAAAAGTGTAAATGTTAAGTGTGAATCTGTTCTTAATGTATATGGTGAAAGACCCGAGACTCAGAAGGTTAGTGTCCCAGTAGACTGCAAAGTAGGCAGTCTGAATGATTTCAAAAGCTCCAGAAGCCACTAAGAAGCTAAGAATGGTGGACGCCAGAACCCCAGCACAAGACATCCGCAGCTGAGATCCATGGAAAATTGACGCAACACAGAAAAACCTGAGCTAACATCAAAAACGGTGAGGTTTAGAATACTACTGTACCTAGAAAGGTCTCTGTCTGTGAGAACAAAAATTGCAGAGATGCTTGTTTGAACTAAAATTATTAACTGCAAAAAGTTTTGGTTGTAAAATGTCTCTTCATATTTGGAAGTGAAAGCCTGATACCAGAATTTACTTTTTTGAACTTTTTGAACTTAAAATGAGATAAAACTACAAAAAGATTTTGGTTATGGATTTCTCATATTTGGAAGGCTAGTACCAGAATTTATCATTTGAATTTTAAGACTTAAGAAATAAAATGCACAATAGAGATTTCATTTCAATGGGACAATTTTGAGTTTATTTATAGTAATGACCTAGGGACTGTTTGCTGGAATTGGGTTAAAAATGGAACTGTTTAAATAAAGAAATTTATTTCTACCTAGAATCAAGATGCAGTTTTGTGTATGCATATATGCTTTATTAACTGGTGATTCCATGAATTGTTTTGTGGAACTGTTTATGTAAAAATGGGATTACTTATGGAACTGGTTTTGTGTTACAAATGGAACTGTTTAAACAGAAGTTAGGGTTTTATAACTAGGCTTGAGATTTTGCTTAAAAAATTATAAAAGGGAGAGTTAATATTCCTTAGTCTATTTAATTCAAAAAAATATTTTCTTTGAGTGGATTAATGTCATGTTTAATTAGTAAGAAATGCAAATGGGGTATACTAAGAGACTACTTTTAAAGTGTAAAGAGTTTTATTAAGAAACTGCTTTTGGATATTTTGCTAAAAGTTTTCAAAGTGTTAATGGTTAGATTGAAAATATTGCTTTTCAATATGAGTTTGTAGGAATTGTATAAGTTTGAGTTCCTCTAACTAGGTTTGAGATTTTGTTTAAAAAATTATAAAGAAAAAGGAGTTATGAGATTGAATTATGTTTGCAGAAACCTATTGATATTAATTCACCCTGGGTTTGTGGAGTTAATGAAATATTTAAGTTTGATGTGAATACATCGAAGTTTTTCCTATGTTCTGTTAGCAAGAAAATTCAAATGATTGAGTTAAAGTTGTAAGATGGAGAAAACTGTTAACTATATATAGCACCATATATGCTAATTCAAATGGTTCTGTTATGAGTTTGCTTTGAGTTGTAAGATTGAGAGAATTGTGACTATGTATAGCAATATTTATGTTAACCTGTTAATGGTAATAATGAAGCTAAGGGATTCTTTAAGTTTGTAGTCGCCTTAAGAGTTTTTGTTTTAGAAAGGGCTTGAGGCAGCTAAGACTGCTGTAGTCACCTTGGACCTAATTCAAAAGAGAAATGCCATCTTTGTCTTCCTCTACTCCCATACTGGGAGGTGGAACAGCCATGGAGATTGCTGTAAGCCATTAATTAGTCATTTTTTATATATTAAGAAAGGGGGACCTGTGGGAGCCTGTTTTCAGGTTCCTCGTGGCTTTACCCAGTGTGTCTGCATAGAGGATGATTAGGACCATGGGCCTGAGTGCAGGTGTCTGAGATGGTCTGCACTTGGCTGTGCTGGGGGAGGAGGTCATTTGCTTCACCCCTTGGCATCTCTATAAAAACCCTGGGGCAGAGACAGTTGGGGCCCGTTGGAATAGGTTCCAGTCCCTCTCGAGGCTATCCTTTATTTTCTATCTGTTTATCTCCGCAAGATTCTCCGCAATAAATCCTTCTATCTAATATTTCCTGCTGCTCACACTCAAGAAAACTCTGGGGAACTATGGAGTTGGTGGGTAAACGCCCCATAATAGGGGATGAGAATTATGGGAAAAGTGGAAGTAGTAAAGATAACAGCAAGACTGGGGAGGTCTTGCCTAAGTTATATTGTATGTCATATAAGCTTCTGAAGAAGAATAACATCTTGTACACTAATTCCAGGGGGAAAATGGAAGAGAACAGATGACTTCCATGAAGTTAGCAGAAAGTATCATACAATGGGAGAGACTCAGGAGGAGGCTAATCAAACAATGCCATAAAAGGGAACACAGGGCATTTCAAGATTATTATTGAGTAAGCCCACCTGTATTCTTGGGACTGATAACTGTAGCTATATGTGGGATGTGAAGCAACCCCACCATATAAGCCCTGGTTCCAGACCATTACCCGTTCACCCAAACATATTCCTGATTAGGGAAGGAGCTCTGCATTATTGTCAATAAATCAGGTACTTAGGAAAAGCTCCCAAGGCCTAGGCCCTAAGCTATTACTAGCTCTCCCAAGAATGTTTCTCCTCCTTGACTGAGGGCCTAAATGAAAGCCTTGCTTGATCAGGCCAGTCCCTAACACACAGTGTCTTTCTTTTCAAAATTGTCACCTGGTATCATATTGCCCATCTGGCAGAAATATGCTTTTCTCACAAAGAAAACTGGAACTTTATGGCACACTAGGCCTTTTGGTGGTTTGTGACCTGTAATGCCTCAATAAGCAGCTTGTTAGAATCTCATTCTTGGGTAAAAGTTTGGGCCTAGTGTCTGGTTATACATAAGCGGTGGCTTCTTTGTGGTGTTTTGGAGCCCAATGTCTGGACAATCCTGATGAACAAATGTGTATCCTACTGTCCTAATCTCAAACAGGCCTGGGTAGAATATATTTTTTTCTGGGGTATTTTAGAGGGAATCTTCCCTCTGCTAAGTTCTATTTTGTGAGACTTTCTATCTCCTAAGCATTAATAAACCTTTTTTTTTCCGGTTTTTCGAGACAGGGTTTCTCTGTGTAGCTTTGCGCCTTTCCTGGAACTCGCTTTGGAGACCAGGCTGAATAAATCTTTTAAATCACCAATTCTACTCATCTACATCACACCTTTGTAGTGAAGTGCTACCCAATGCATGAGATGCTTTTTACAACCCCTCACAAATTTAACTATGAATGGACCTTACATGGAAAAATTAAATGCAAAATACTGAACCTCTATATGGTACTAGAAGGCACTCTCCAAGTTTGGCAACCTGCTTTCCATGGGTGCACCAAAAGTATGTTGAAGTTCAAAGATTTTTGAGGGGAGGGGACTAGGCTTTTTTGAGACAGGTTTTCTCTGTCCAGTTTTGGTGCCTGTCCTGGTTCTCACTCTGTAGACCGGGCTGGCCTTGAACTCACAGAGATCCACATGGCTCTGCCTCCTGAGTGCTGGGATTAAAGGTGTGCACCACCACTGCCCAGCTCATGCACCACCACTGCCCAGCTTCAAAGATGTTTTTAAGCACAGCTCCCTACTTTCAATTCTGTGAGCAGATTCAGCCCACAAAGCAGTTATTCCGAGGCCTGCCCCTGGGTCCAGGGAGTTTCAAGTATCACATGGAACCTCATAGGTCAGAGATTCTGCAGGCAGGTTCCAACCCAGATCCAGGGAGAACCCAACACACTGGATCCTACACCTCACCATCTGCTCTACCTCATCTGGTAACAGCAGCCCCTCACTCACCATGTCATGGTTTCCCAGGTCAGCCATGCTCTCTTCTCAGCTCCCTGTAGCAGCATTCACAGCACAGCACACAAAACCAATAGCACCAGATCCTGTTGAAAGCAAAGTCTGAAGCCTGTGGCATCAGGAAAGACCCTGTAACACTTTTGACTGGCAGGTCATCTCTGGACCTGATTGACTAGTGAAACCTGAGTAACAAGAGCAACTCCCATAGGGTTACAAAGTGCATAAAAACAGAGCACAATGTTTCCTGTTCCTCCCTTCCACCCCTGAAAAAGACTTTTTCTAGATCAGCAGAAATATGCATTTCAATAGTGCTTGCTCCTGGCTGCAAAAGCAGACCTTTCTCTCTTCCTGCTCGCCATAGGCTCTTCTTCCTCCTGGACAGAATGTGTCTAGCTAGCTTGGTACAGATCACTACACTATGTGGGCTGGAATGATTCCCTGCCACAAAGGTAGAAGGGTGCCTGGAATATTAACAACTAAAGAAAGTTTTAAACACACACAAGGATAGTATTTGTTGTGTGACTTAACACAGACATCAGGTGAAGTGAAGGTATTTTTACCTAGTTGTCACAGGGACTTCAGACAACCAACAAAGAAAAGCAGGAACTAGATCACAAACAAGATAATACGCCTTTCTCCCATCAGAAAGCTGGATGATGCCTCCATTGCTTTAGGAATTTTATTCCTGAAATTCAGAGCACACTGTGGGCAAATTAAATAATAAAGAGTAGTCTACATGGAAAGACGAATACTTAGAGAATAATGGAGCTAGGAAGAATGTATTTATGAGCACTATTGTTAGCCAGTACATCTTCCTCCATAAGCAGGTGAAAAAAGAACAAAATTCAACTGTCTTATTCAAGCTTCTGCACAGGATCAGGACTGGTAGAATGAATCTCTCCATGTATGCAGAAAATTTATTTCATAGAATGAATTTGCTACAAGCATGCAAGATGTGAAGGAGATAATTTTAACTAGCCCTGCCTGCTGTCTGTTTCAGGGCTGTGACATCATTGCAGATAATTTCATTTTTAATTATTTTATTTTATGTATAAGGGTGTTTGCCTATAGGCATTTGAGCAGAGTACTTGCATAGGCCAGAAGAGAGTTATAGGAGATGGTCAGGTATAATGGAACCTGTGTCCTATGTAACAACACCTGGTGCTACTTTTAATTGTTAAGCTATCTCCCTAGGCCATATCTTTATTTAAAATTTCTTTTCATACATTTTAATTAATATGCATTAATCAATCCCCCCCTTGTCCTTTCTCCATCACTTCCCTAATTCTTCCCTTCCAATTTCATACTTGTTAGGCATGTGAGAATATGTTTGCACAAATAACATGAATAAAACCTGCTGAGTCCATTTCTTTGAGTTATGTTTATAGGGATTCAAGGGTGAACACATTGCATTGAATATGCAATTAGGGAGCTCATCTCAGTCTGAGGCTAATTCTCCCACCTGCAGGAGAATTCCACTATTTAAAGAGCAACAAGAGTCTTTTCCCCAAGTGATCTATATGCCTTGGCCAGGAAACATTATCAAGAATAGAAAATATTATCAAGAATAGTAAACTTGAGGCGATGAATACCTCAGCAAACAATTGCTGGTGCCAAGGCCCTGAATTTCTGGAACTGCAGGGAAAACTATGAACATTGTCCTGAGCCAATCAGTCTCCCTTGGTTCTATGGTCCTCACCCTATACCCCAATAAGCATTCTTATTTACATGACTTTGAAATCCAGTAATTCCTACCTCCAAATTCTAAGTACCATGATTACAGGCCTATGCCACCGTGCCTGGGTTAGATGGTTTCAACTGCATTTAGTGAGGAATTACAATGATGTATTGGTAACAAGAGCAGTTATACTTAACTATATTAAAAACTATTTATCTCTGTGAGACTGAGTTTTACCATCTGCAAAATAAGGAAAGAACTCTTCCTAGGTCACTGATGAGTTATAACAGACTCAATAATAAAGAAAAACAAAATTTCTCATAGTTGGAAGACAGTGGACAATAAGGTGAGAAGGCTACATCTGATGGGAACCTTCTTTGGTTACTGGCGATAGAACCAGAACCTCTCCCCTGGCTACTCTAACTAGGCAAGCTCAGCCATTCATCCTCAGTAAGCCAATGAAATGAACCAAGTTATCCAGTGAGTGACATGTCCACCTTTAATGCAGGAACTCTGGAGGCAAGGTGGACAGATCTCTCTGATGTCCTAGGACAGCATAATCTATATTGCAAGTTCCAGGCCAGCCAGGGAATCAAAGTAATACTATTCTTTATCAATAATAAAAAAGAGAAAAAGGAATAAAGCAAACTTTAATGAAAATTTAAAACATGATATTCAATCAAATTGACTAAGTTGGAACAATAAAGAAAATATAAGATAATTAATACATCCTTGGGGTCCTAAGCAGTTTAGATAGAAGGCAAAAGATATGCAAAACTAAGTCATCTAATGAAGCCATGTAATTAATTTTTCCCATCTTTAAATCCCTCCCACATCCTCATATGGAGGATTCATGTCCTTTTTCACAATGAGATTACCAGTGAAATTAGAATTTCATGTGGTCCACTGTTTCACTAGTTGTTAGCCAAAGGGAGAAATATAAATGTCTCTTTAGAATATGCTTATTTCTACCAGGAATGCAGGTTACAGGGACTGACAGGGTGGGGATGAATGGGCTTTAAGGCCCAAGTGTGGACCACACAGTTGGAACCTGCAGGAACTTGTCACTGACAGCTACATGTACTTGTCTAAAACAGGAAAGAGTGGAAGACCTGGAGGGTAGTGATCCACCACACCTGAGAGGATACAGAGAGCACAATAGAAGCCAGCTTCTCCTCAGGTACTTCAGGTACACCCAAAGCATTCTTCTCTGGTCATTTAATCCTGAGCTTTCACACCCAAAACTCCTTCCCTAATGATTTTTTCATACTATATACCTCTTTGTAAATGCCTGATTTCCCCAGACATAGAGCCACTTCTGTTTAAATCTCAGGATCTTCTGACAATGTCATGTGGACTCACCACCATTCAGGGCTCCTAACTGAAAGTTTTATAAGCATCAAGAAAGCAGAATACCATCCCATTCAGATGAGTAGGTCTTCATGCCTGCAAGTTCCTTAGGCATGAAGTAAAAAGGAAGTAAAAACTCTAGCATGGGTTCACCTGACAATTGTTCTTGTGGGCTCACATTGCTGCTCATTTTTTGGCATTGAAGATAAATTTAACCTTCTGACTTTGATCAAGCCATGAGATACTTTAAAGGCTTGTCAGTTTCTCTCATGATCATTTTTTTGTTCTCTTCCCTCATTTTCTGGAGATTTGGGCTTGGGAACTTCTTTAAAAACCATGTCTATATTAGGTTTGAATGTTGTCAAACTTGTATTTCTTTTGGGTGACCAGGGCTGAGGTAAAGATGAAATCAGGATAATCCATTCATACCTTATTGCTATAATGACATGTTCATGGGGCTGAATAGAATGTTCAACACGACAGCACTTGCTACTCATCCACAGGGCCTGACTTTGTTTCTCAGCACCTAAAAGACAACTCACAACTCTCTGTAACTACAGGCACTGGGGATCAGACACTCCCTTTTGACACCCAGTGGTACCTGGCATTCACTTGGTATACACACAGGCAAAACTCATACACCTAAATTAAATTTCATACATTTTGAAAATAACATATACAGTATCCAGTACAGCCAACACTTTACTTCATAGCTGGGAAGTCCTACAACCAAAGTCAAGTCACATTCAAATGGTAACTGTTGTAAAACAAAAAGAGGCCATGGATTAGAATACAATGAAGGGTCCATGGGAGGCTTAGAGGCAGGAGAGATACTGGAAATAATGTAATTATAATGTCAAAACATCCTGTTAAAAAGTTGAAACAGGGTATGGCCATTTGCTTCAGAGACTAGTGATTTGTATTAGAGCACACCAAGTTCTATTCACATCATTTCTCTTGGGGTATACATCTTAAACCTGAAAAACACAATCATATTAGACAAGGTTACACCATTTTATTCCATTTCTTCTATTAACTTTGTACTGGTGTAACTACAGAAATTTGATTTAATAAAAATTCAGTTCATCGTCCAGATTCTTGATTGCCTTGTCTGTGGACCCAAGAAATGGCCAGCAGAATATTTATTTATGGTCTAAAATTGATTACCTTAGTACCCATATCTCACAGCAACTACTGTCACAACAGGAAAGCTTTCACCCTCTTTCTTGTTTCTTCTTTTCTGGACTGTGACTACACCTGCTTTAAAGTTAGTAAGTGAACTCAATTTTTACACAGGCCCCAATTCATTCATACATTCATAATAAAATCTAGAGAAGTTAGAGGATACTCATTCACTGATTTATTTTTCCTTCCCACAGTCCAGTCAAGCCCCAGCCAAGAAGGAGTTTCAGGACTGTGTTCCAAGCATTGGGCCCCAGAGGCAGGATTTAGTGTTCAACACAATTCTTAATTTTATGGTGTGAGACAATACTGAGCTACAGGAATCAGTGATGTAAACCAGTCAACACAATTCTTAATTTTATGGTGTGAGACAATACTGAGCTACAGGAATCAGTGATGTAAACCAGTGATTCTCAACTTTCCAAACGCTGTGTCTCTTTAATACAGTTCCTAATGATGCAGTTATTCCCCTAACTATAAAATTATTTTCACTGCCACTTTATAACTATATTTTGCCACTGTTATGAATTATATAAATATCTGTGTTTCCCAATCATCTCAGGCCAGTCCTGTGATATGATCATTTGATTCCCCAGATGGAGCCATGACCAAGGTTGAGAATCACTGCTCTAAATTGATATAAATACATAAATAAATAAACAGCATTTAAGAAAAAAATGGAATGAAATTCTTAAATGGAGAAACATTGAAAAATAGGAAAAAAGCAGCAATGCATTTAAGAAAAATGAATTTTTAAAATGATATCAATAATTGATGTTTTTAAATGATAAAAAATATTTGGAAGAAAACTTAGCTATACTGACTTTGAAATGGAGTAGGCACCTCCATGATAAAGTAAATACCATTAATACAAGACTGTGTAGCTTTGTACCATGTAAAGTATTAGCCTCTGATTGTTATAAGCTAACACATAGACTTACAGCCATTGGCTTATGTCTCAAACCTCTGAGCTGACTTAACTGTGTCAACCAGGTTTACACATATCTGTACAGGAGAATTCGCTAACTGGAAACTGAATACTTTATAGTTTAAGCTATTCTCCCTAAACTGTACACCCACCAATTCTATCTGTTTTTATTCACATGAAAAGAATTAATAATGCAGGAAAATTACAGAGAAAGTCACTCTCCCTGCCCCATCAGTCCTTCTATGTAATGGAGAACCCTGAAGCACACCGCCTTTAACTTCAGTTTGTGATCTAGCTATTGTCTAGTGTGTTTCCTCCTGCAGTGTACACAGTATACTGTTCCTCCTCTTCTGGTCTGAAGGGAAAAACCATGGTCCACATGCAAATACTTTCCATGTTCTGCAATGGATATTGCACTATGTGACTCAAACGGGTCATTTTAGAACTCTGTGGTGTTGCAGACATGTAATCCAAGAATTTAGGGTGGTTATTCAGGAGGATAGCAATGGCAATGTTCTGTCAGGCTACAAAGAGGGTTCAAGTCCACCTCAACCAAAGTAGGAGACCTTGACTCCAAACTGCTTTTCAAAAAGACTAGAGATACGCTTGTTCTAAAATTAATATACCTCTGTGGCACACCAGGGCTTAATGTTTGCTGTGACCTTGTAACAGTCATTTGAGCAGCATTTAGAAGCCAGTTTTTTAATGGAGGGATGGGCCTTTCTGCTGGTTATAAATCAGGGCTGTCTCCGTTGTTATGGGAATGTAGCTGGTTAATCCTGGGGAAAACATATTTACATCTTATCATACTAATCTCTAACAGGCATGGTTAGCATACTACTTATTTTGGGGATATTTTTTATGCACCCCTCCCTTACCTAAATTCTACTTTGTGAATTAATGTCTTCTAAGGACTCGTGAGACCTTTTTCTATCAATTCTACTTTTCTACATCATAGTTCAGCAGTGGATTGCTACTTTACACAGGAGATACTGTTTATGAGCTCCACAGAATTAACTCCAGATGAATCCTAAACCTAAATGTGAAAGGTTCAAAGTGCAGTACATCTGGAAGATACCAGACCATGGTTCTCTGAATATGGCAAACCTGGGTTCCATAGTGACAACATAAACACTAAGGGTGCCGGCATTTCACAGCGATGTCAACAACAAGGTTATTTCAAAGCACAGTCCCACTGCCAATGCTCTGCACAGATGCAGCCAGTGGAGTGAAATGACACAGAGGCTGCCAGCCAGTCCAGGAATTGCAAACACTGCAGAGAACCACACAGAAACACACTGGAGCATGCAGGACAAGCAGAACCATGCTGGATCGCGCAGGACCAGGCAAGAACATGCGGAACTCCACATTCAGCCACTGGCTCCCCACCCAGCTAGGGAAGGACTCACCAGACTGACTCCCATGACTGAAATGACCACTCCTCCCAGTCTGGGGACAGCAGTCCCTCACTCACCATGTTGTGGTTTTCCAGCTTATTCACACTCTCTGCTCAGTTTCCTGCAGCAGCTCTCACAGCACAGCAAACAAAACCACTAGCTCCAGCTCCTCTTCAAAGCCAAGCCTGAAGCTGGTGACCGGAAGGAACCTGCACCACTTCTGACTGGCAGGTCACCTGGAGCGCCTGATTGGCTAGTGAGGCCTGAGTGACAAGAGCACCTCCCATAGGGTTACAGTGTCCTTAAAGACACAGCACAATGTTTGCTGACCCTGTCTTCCACACTAGACCAAGACGTGGTCTGAGCTATCAGAGATTTGCATTTCAATAGCACCTTCCCCTGGCTCAAATAGCAGACCCTGCTCTCTTCCTGCCCTCCATTGGCACTTCCCCTTCATCCTCCTGGACACAATGTGGCTAGCTAGCTTGTACAGCCCACTATACTATGTGGGGTGGAGTGATTCTCTGTCATGCAGGTGGAAGGGTACCGGGAATAGTAACAACTAAAGAGAGATTTAAAGACACAAAAGAAGGTGTTTGTTAGGAGTCTTCACACTGAGGTCAGGTGAATTGAAGGTACTTTCTACCTGCTTGTCACAGGGACTTCAAACAACCAGGAAAGAAAAGCAGGAACAACATCAGAAGCAAGATAATAGGTCTTTCTCCCATCAGAAAGCTGGATGATGGCTCCATTGCTTAAGGAATTTTATTCCTGAAATTTAGGGAAAAGTGTTGGCAAATTAAATAATAATAAAGAGTAGTCTTAATGGAAAGTTGAGTAATAGAGAATAATAGAGCTAGGAAGAATGTCTTTTTGCACACCATTGTTAGCTAGCACATCTTCCTCAGTAGGCAGGTAAAAAAAAACACAACTGTAATATTCAAGGTTCTCTACATGAAGAGTACTGGTAGAATGAATCTCTCCATGTGTGTAGAAAGTTAATTTAATACAACATCTCATAATCTGTGGTTCAGGTAGTACAATTTTTGCCTATTAATGGAAATTTGAAGAGTCTAGTAGTTGTTCAGTTCTGGGGTTAGATATCTCAGCTAGTCTTCAGAATACAACAAAATAACATGAAAATAGGCTCTAATGTTGGTAAAAGAATGAACTTGGTGTCCAGTACTAAGGCAAGCAGGGGCAGAGCTTCCTTCTTTAATATACTTTATATATGTAGGCTGCTTACTGAGGTACAATCCAGATTAAAGATGGATCTTAAACTTTGTTTTATTTTTTTGGTGGTTTCCTAGGAACTCATTTTGTAAACCAGGCCAGCCTCAAACACAGGAAAATCTAATTGTTTCTGCCTCCTGAATGCTTGGGTTAAAGGTGTACACCACCACCAAGCAGCTGTAATTGAATTTTACCTCAAATGATCCAAATTAAAGATGTGTCTTTAATTTCAAAACATTAAAAGAAAATCCTTCACAGGTATACCCAACTCTTTGGACTTTTAGTTTATACCAACAGTAGTCAGTTTGACTGCCAGGAATAATCATCAAAACAGCTAAGAATGAAGAAATGTGAACAATTTCTTACCAGCAGGGGCATGGAAAGCATGCTGTTCCTAAACAAAGGAAGGATTTTATTTAGAAAGTCTGGACAGGTTCATGTAGAATTCTTCCTATTCCTAAACAGGTAAGTAAACAAATCCACTTCTGAACATGATCACAATGTAAAAGCAGAGACATTTAGGGGTATTATTACTGCAATGCATGTAAGAATGTCATGTAGAAACTAATGTAAATTACAAAAATGATGAAAAGAAATGCCACTGGCATGTTCATCTTGTCCCAAAAGTTCTTAGCTGAAAATCAATAAATGACAGAGTGAAAAAATATTGCTTTGGGGCCTATGTAACCGGTCAATGTTGATGTTCAATCTATCAGATAACTGCACAAATGCCATTCTCACAGATGGAAAAGATAAATAGCACAAGGACATAAAACTTCAAGGAAATGTCACTTAACAGCACTGTATACTCTGCTCTTAGAAGAATGTTTACAATGACCTATATTGACCTCAGAATGAAGCTGCTTTTCCTCTGAGCAGGCTGGATCAGTGGATGACCACAGGTCCTAATATGCAAGACCATAAGGACATCATTATAACTAGCCTTGGCAGGTGTCTGTCTCAAGACTGTGATATCACTGTAAAAAAATTCCATTATTTCCTTTTTCTAACTTTAAAAAATGTATATTTTATGGGTGTTTTCCATGAATGTTTCAATGCACAGTAATTATAGGGGTCAGAGGAAGTCAGAAGGTGCCTGGGACTAGGGTTACAGCAAATGGTTAGCTACCATGTAGATTCTAGAAATGAAACCTTGGTCCTCTGTAACAACAGCCAATGCTCTTAATTGCTGAGCCATCTCTTTAGCCCCTCTTTTTATTAAAAATTTATTTCCATAAATTGTTAACTAAAAGCTATTACATCCCTTTTTCCTTCTATCTCTTCATGTAGTCCCTTCCCCAATCCCTTCTAAATTCTTCCTTGTTAAGTGTGGGCAAATAAGCATGCTGACATACATGAATACAACCTGCTGCATCCATTACTGTTGGTTGTATATATATGGATAATTGGCTGACCATGTTGTATTGGACAGATAATTAGGGAGCTAATTCCTGCCTTATTATCTCAAATGGAAGAGACTTCTACTTTTTAATCAGTATCATATGTATGATCCTGTCTAGGCTGCCTTGGACAGGAAACATAATCAAGAATAGAAAACTTAGGGTAGAAAATGCCTTGCGATATAAGAGCTCTGAAGATTCTTTCAGAGCATCCAGCTTCCATTCCTAGTACGTATAGAAGATCTCTGTTAGGCAGAGGCAGGCAGATCTCTTTGAGTTCAAGGCCAGCCTGGGCTACAGAGTGAGTTCAGGACAGGCTCCAAAGCTACATAGAGAAACCCTGTCTCAAAAAACCAAAACAAAAAAATCACTATTATTTGTAACTCTAGTATCAGGGGTTATGACACAATCTCCTGGTTTCCCTGGCAACCATAAGAAGAGGAGACTTAGACCATAAAAGCTATTTATCAAGCTGTATGTGGTAGTGCATTTTTTAGTACCTGCACTCCAGACACAGAGGTAGGAAGATCACTGTGAGTTTTACAGCCTGTGCTACATACTCTAAACACACACACACACGCACACACACACACACACACACACACACACACACACACACACAGACACTAAAAGTACAAACCTTAATAAAATACAAGAATAGTAGCATTGGAAAATTGGAACATTACAATACCTATTAAAGTCATTTCAAGTGTCTGCCACTGGTAACTACAGAATCATTTATAAAAATAAATATAGCCTACCATGTAAACACATGCCATCA
>CABHPR010115215.1:0-28478 GCA_902168415.1 Peromyscus melanophrys | reverse complement strand
ATTGATTCCCAATTTTCTAAGAAAGCGCCATATTGATTTCCAAACTGGCTGTACAAGCTTGCATTCCCACCAGCAGTGGAGGAGAGTTCCCTAGCTCCACATCCTCTCCAGCACAAGGTGTCTTCAGTGTTTTTGATTTTAGCCATTCTGACTGGCATAAGGTGGTATCTCAGAGTTGTTTTGATTTGCATTTCCCAAGAACTTCAAGTCCCTGAAAAAAGAAATTGAAGAAGATGTCAGAAAATGGAAAGATCTCCCATGCTCATGGATAGGCAGGACTAACATAGTAAAAATGACAATTTTACCAAAAGCTATCTACAGATTCAATGCAATCCCCATCAAAATACCAACATAATTCTTCACAGACCTGGAAAGAATAATACTCAACTTCATATGGAAAAACAAAAAACCCAGGATAGCCAAAAGAATCCTGTACAATAAAACAACCTCTGGAGGCATCACGATCCCTGACTTCAAGTTCTACTATAGAGCTACAGTAATAAAAACAGCTTGGTACTGGCATAAAAACCGACTTGTGGACCAATGGAATCGAATTGAAGACCCTGACATTAATCCGCACACCTATGAACATATAATTTTTGACAAAGAAGCCAAAAGCGTACAATGGAAAAAAGAGAGCTTCTTCAACAAATGGTGCTGGCATAACTGGATATCAACGTGCAGAAGGCTGCAAATAGATCCATATCTATCACCGTGCACAAAACTTAAGTCCAAGTGGATCAAAGACCTCAACATAAATCCAGCTACTCTGAACCTGCTAGAAGAGAAAGTAGGAAGTAGTCTTGAACGCATTGGCATAGGAGATCACTTCCTAGGTATAACACCAGTAGCTCAGACACTGAGAGAAACAATCAATCAATGGGACCTCTTGAAACTGAAAAGTTTTTGTAGAGCTAAGGGTATGGTCAACAAGGCAAAGTGAAAGCCCACAGAATGGGAAAAGTTCTTCACCAACCCCACATCTGACAGAGGACTGATATCCAGAATATATAAGGAACTCAAGAAATTAGACATCAAAATGCCCAACAGTCCAATTAAGAAATGGGCTATAGAACTAAACAGAGAATTCTCAGCAGAGGAAACACAAATGGCTGAAAGACATTTAAGGAATTGCTCAACATCTCTTATGAATTATTTTTGCCTTCTCCAGGAATGACACTCTTAAGCTTCCCCAGGACAGTCCTGAACATACTATTCTGCCCTCTTTTAAGGAGATATCCTTATTTACTTGAAGGTGTTCTTTATGCCTTGGAGGTTGTGACACACATAAAGAAGCCAGAGGTCTCTTTATAAGGCTGTGACACATTCTTGAAACATCTGTCCCTGTACTTACTCAGGAACAAGATAATCAAAACAAAGTAAACTTAAAAAGATCAACAAGAGTTGTTAGGCTATAGGAGTTGAACACAGTTCAGACTACTGTACACTCAGACAATTATGTGGCATCTACCTCTACCCTACACAGAGACATATTGATGAGCCAAGTATGCAGTGGAAAGATGATAAAAGGATGAGATGTCAGGACCTCACTTTCTTAGAAAAGTTAGCACATACAGAGCTGCTGTAATGTCATATGACCAAGGAACAACAGAATGCCAGTATGAGACATATAGACAAATTCTATGAAGATAGGAACATTGTATTATGCCAGAATTTGAATAACTGCAGCAGCTTTGGTCTGAGGATTTTTCTTGAGCACTCTGACCATTGAGAATTAATAATACACCACTTACAACATGGCAATTTGCCCAGGCTGGCCTGGAGATTTTGTTTTGTTCTAGTGTCCTTGAAGCAAGCAGAGCTACCAGCCTGAGAACAGGTTGTCATACGCCTCTGGATTCTTAAAATGTGGGTTATCAGGTTAATGAATAAGAATGATAATTCTGTTTATTAGTGATGTCAAAACTTGTGGAGAAATGATAACTCTGTTCTGTCATAGTTTTTAATGATGACTAAAAGATGAGCAAAAGGAAGTGAAACACCTGTCCAAAAACAAAAACGATATTATCTATGTTTTGGATCATCGTGAATGTATCCCTGCTGACTAAATTCTGTATAAATAAAGTCAGGCTGCAAGATTCTCCTGATCACCCTGGCCTGGCTCACTTCCTTCCCCCACCACCTTCTTACATCCTCTGCTGAGACCTTTTCACCACTCGGGATGGCTCCCAGCAATTCTTTATGAGGTAAAGTAAAACAGCTTAATGATCTATGTACCTCAAAACAACTGGAAAAAAAACTGGATATGGTTATGTGATGGTTAATATTACCAACTTGATAGAGGAGAATCACCTAGAAGTCCAGCTTCTGGGAACACCTGTAAGGCAGCCTAAGATTAGGATTACTGAAGTGGGAAGCCACAGTCTAAAAGTGGGTAGCAGCAACCTTGGGCTGAGGCACTGAACTGAAATGAAAAGAGCAAACAAGCTGCTCCTGACATTATGAATCCCCACCATGATGTACTGTAGACATCATGTGTTCCCTCAAACTATGTCTCACAAGACAAACCCTTAGGTATTTTCTGTCAGCATATTTGTCATGGAAACAAGACTAAATTAACATACTTCACTTCATAGAAATGATAAAATTTTAATACATACATGATCACATTGACTTGAAGGTTCCTTCTTGTATAAATGTATATAAACAGTATATATCATGCATAACATTTATACATTAAATCTAATGTAAATTGAAAAATAAGGAAGATAGGTCATGTGTTTCCACTAGTTTGGCTAGTTGTTCCTGTGCTTTTTCCAATCATGGTCTCAATATCTCT
The DNA here is from genome assembly GCA_902168415.1 of Peromyscus melanophrys. NCBI lineage: Eukaryota > Metazoa > Chordata > Mammalia > Rodentia > Cricetidae > Peromyscus > Peromyscus melanophrys. The sequence goes on along the minus strand of CABHPR010115215.1, from coordinate 25,678 downwards.
TGCTCATATAATCCCTCCTCTCTCTCGCAGATTGGACTCCCGGAGCTCCACCTGGGGCCTGGCCGTGGATCTCTGCATCTGCTTCCCTCAGTCATTGGATGAGAGTTCCATCACAACAGGGTGTTCGGTGATCAGATCACCAGAGTAGGTGAGGAGCCCCCATGGAACTGGATCAGGCCCTCTGGATAAGTGAGACAGTCGATTAGCTTGAACTATTTAGGAGGCTCCGAGGCAGTGGGACCTGGACCTGTCCTTCGTGCATGAGCTGGCTTTGTGGAACCTAGGGCCTATGCTGGGACACTTTGCTCAGCCTGGGTGAAGGGAGGAGGGGACTGGACCTGCCTCAACTGAATCTACCAGGCTGAGCTGAATCCCCAGGGGAGTCCTTGCCTTGGAGGAGATGGGAATGGGGGGTGGATTGGGGGGAGGGGGGAGGGGAGGGATGACAGGGGAATCCGTGGCTGATATGTAAAATTAAATTAATTATAAAATAAGAAAAGAAAAATAACGAAGAAAGGAATACATAGGAAGGGCTAGGACCTCATGAAATTCTGCCCCTTCAGTGTTAGTATGTCTATTGGTATTGCTGTTGTTCTAGGCTTCCTGATACAACCTTTTCTAAAGGGGATTGCTTGACATCTGACTTCCTGGTATTCTGTTTTTTAAATCTTTCCACCCCATCTTAGAGGATATTGCATGATCCATAGATTCAGGAGCAGTAATGTGGGTGTTGGAATTAGTTCTAGCCTTCTTTCCATCTGTGATCTCTAACTTATGTCCAATTTGTTTTCTGTGTTTTACAGTCTCCATTTGCTGTAAGTTGTCTCTTCATTAAGGCATGGTAGCTCTACTCATCTATGGTGTAAGGATATGATTTACAATGTAGTAGGGATTCATGCTAGTCTACCCAATTTAAGACAGAAAATTATTTTCTAAGATCAGTGGCTTCACTAGACCTGAGAATTGGGCTAGGTTTCAAGGACCAGGCATGATTTCTCTCTGCTTGAGTGACCCTTAAGTCAAGATACAGTGTTGGTGGTTACCAGCAAAATGTGATTGCCACTTATCATACTATTATGGATGTCTTGCCATCCATAGTCATTGTTGTGGTTCATAGATGTTGCGGCTGCGGAGGATTATTAATTGTTTCTCACACTTTGCTCAGGTCAATCTTGGACTGATGGGATAGGAAATCTTAGCCTCACTAGGGCTAAGCCCCCTTTTTTGTTTCTTCAGACCCAGAAGGCTGCATTTACATATTTGTGTGTGCATACGCATGTATACATACATATGTATGCAACAATAAGAGTCAGATTAAAGATCCTATCAGTTTGCGTTTGGGGGGGCAATAGGATGAATTGGTGGAAGACAAGTGGGAGTGGATGGAGGGAGGAAATGGAAGGATAAGGAATGTAATTTTGTTTTAATTAAAATTATATGAAAAAATAAAAAAGAATATCTATGCAAATATTAAAATAAAAGGTGGGTATGTATTTTGATAAAAGTAACTCACATTCTAAAATGCAAATATATTTTATATATATATATATATAAATGTATTTACTCTCAATATTATATTTTCTTTTTAAAATAAAGATATGAGTTGAATTTTCATTGACTTTAAAATTTTTTATTGAAAGTTTGATGCCCCTATTCATAAGCACATGCCAATCCACCAACTTTATTCGTGTCAGGAGGAGTTGTAAATGAGTAAGGACTATTTAGAAAACTATATCTTGATTTCTATTACAGGAAAGGTTTGTATGGGAATTAATTAAATCTCTTTTATGTTATTTTATTTTTGTGCAAAGGTCATACACAATTGCAGGAAGATGCTAGGGAAGAGAGGCCGGGAGGCAGTAGCAAAGGCAGGTCCACATAGTCATTTATATTCTTGATTATTCAACCAATACATTTACAGATGGCCATTTAGCAAAATCAGTGGGTGAAACAAAATACTAAATTAATATTTATTGAGTCTTTATTGAGTTTCTTCATGGCATGGAACGATAATAACCAGGTTTCCTAACATGCTAGAAAACACAACATTCAGTTTTACTTCCTTCTTTTAATAAACCATGCAACTTATACATAGCAAATATCAGCTACGGATGTTGTAAATCCTGAGCAGTGGGTAGATTTCTTCATATATCATGGAATAGTACCTATCTTTTCCAAAGAATTCACTATTAAATTTAAGAAGAATTAAATAAAATCTCAATTGTGTTAATAGACACCATATAGACATTAACTTGTATTATATAAAAGTCAAATTTTAAAAAGTAAGCAATAAGTAAATTAATGCCTGTCTTAAAAGTTGATGTTTAATTTAAGCCTTAAAGCATTTTCTTACAGTTTAGGGTGAGGGAATGATTACCTAAATAAGTCAACTAGCCTCATGAAACCATTTTAAACCATATGTGTAGCAAATACATAAATAACAGAAATTTCAGTTTAAAGCTACTATAAACCAATATTATGGAAAGATATGAAGCTCACTGTATTAGTAACTTTTCTGTTCCTGTGATAAAGTACCATGACCAAAACCGTGTTAGAGAAGAAAGATTTATTTTGTCTTATAGTCCCAGAAGGATGGAATTAACAATGGAGGGGAAGGCATGGAAGCAGGGGAGGAGGAAGTGGTCACATGTAGTAATAAGAGAGATAGAGGACCAGTAGAAATGTCAAAGCCCACCCCCAGCCCTGCACTTTCTCCAGCAGGGCTCCACCTCCTGTTTTATAACCCCTTCACACAGTGCCATGAACAGGAAAACAAGTGTTGAGATAAGGAAATAGAAGGAACATGTCCTACTCAAACACTGCTGGCCTATAACTTTATAGTGAATATATGGAAATTGCATAGAAGCAAATTTAACATGGATTTTCATTTGTACAGAATCAGTTTCCAGTGAAATTAAAGGAAAACTCACACTAAAACATAGAGTTGAATCTTGGAATAAATTCAACTCAGAATCTATCCTAGTACAGCTCATCATTCCTGAGACATCTTAATCATTGGTCATCTGGGACATACCAAATATATGCCATCTGAGGGAGCGTTGATCCCGCAAGGTAACCACTCTCCACTATTTACTGAATAAACCATAGATTTTTTATACCCTTGAATTCTTTGTAACATATTTTGGATGCTGTTGCATAACAGTTTCTGCTGAGATTGAAACAGTCTGTCCTGCAGGGAAAGCTCTTTAATCAAGAAGGTAAACAATTCTAAATAGCTGTAGAAAGTCTCTGAAGCTGAACAGATTCACTGGGCCCCACCACAGCAAAGTAAACAATAAAAGCTGAAAGTCCCTCTCAGAGGAAGTGAAGCTCGGCTGCAGAGAAGGCTGTAAGTGGAGAAAGGCTACAAAGAAGACGCTGAGACCAAAACAGCTGCCCCTAAGAAGCAAAAATCAACTGAGTTACCTGGAAGAGGTTTAGAACAACTGCCACACATGTAAAGGAGATGGTCCAAGCAGTTGAGCTGCTGCAGGCTATGAAATGTGCTCTAGGTCCCAGCTTTATGAGCTGTCATCCATATGTTGGGATGAGCTTTGGTGATGTAGCTCTCTTTGAGTTATTGTTCCACCTATAAGTAACGCCAATAAAACTCATTGGTTCACTAAATTGGAGCTTGGTGGTATCCATACTTTGGTCAGTCATAGATTCCCTACCTCAGGTAAATAGACTTGCATGTGGCATAGCTCCAGGAAACACTTTGTCAAAAATCAGATGCCCAGGCATGAGATTTGGTTCCAGACAAAGTCCTTATTCTTAAATACCTTAAAAAGTCTACATTGTCACTCATTGCTACCAAGAAAATATAACAAGAATTTCTGGTACATAGGAAGATGGAGGAATGGAGAGAAAAAAGATAACACCATCCAGTTATAAATCACTACTGTGATAAATGAAATGGCAATAGGTCATCATGTTTAAATTCAAATGCAGAGATTTCTCAAAAACAAAACAAAACAAAAAAAAACAAACAAGACCATATAACATTTCATTCTTCTGTTGGGAAGTAGATTGGCTAGTAAATCTGATGATCTGCAAGTGTGCTTATCTGAGTAAAGAGAAAAATAATGGGAGTGAAATGATGAGATAAAAGGGGTGTTTGAGACAGTGAGTTTGCTCAGTAAGAAAGAGACTGCACAGACCAATGACATGAGTCTGATCTCTGGATCCCAGGGTGGAAACAGAAAAACAACTCTAAGCATAAACATGGACACACACACACACCATAATAATGAGTTTTAAAAGAAAGGGTAGTAGATGAATATAAAATTTCATGAAGAGGACTAACAATAATATGGACTAACAGGGAAAAATACCTTTTCTGATTTGGGAGCAGACCTCCAACTTGCTATCCACCATTGAAGAGAACACTCATCCAAATGGTGTTGCTAGGAACAAAAACCATAGGGAGATTGTGAAGGAGTACTGCTAAGTAAAGGTACCTCGGAATGGTCCTCTGTTTTCTATATTGAAGAATAGTACAAAGATAATACTTTGAAAAACCTGTACAAGGTACCATAGAGAGCTGGCTTTCATGGTGACAATCATATTTATGAATGCAAATGTGCAGATTAAGTCAACAGCAACTATCACTATATAAAATACTAGAGGACTAATTAAACAAGGAAGATCTGCATTGTAGATGAATTTCTAAATGGTCTTATTAAATTAAAAAAAAAACCACAGAGCCAGATATAGAGATGAAAACCTGAGAGATCAGGGAAATAGGGAAAGCCACAGCTAACCTTACCTCACCAACTCCACAGCTTCCAAATGGGAGTTACTTCCTATCTACCCACGCCTATATGCCTTGCTCTTCTGCCATCTGATTTGCTCTCTCTGTCCATCTACATCACTTCCTCTTCTTGTCCAGCTCAGTCACTTCCTGTCTGTCTGTACAGACCTCCAGACCACTATGGTTAACTAGTGTTGGAATTTAAGACCTGTGTCACCACACCTGACTCTGTTTCCAATGTCGCCTTGAAATCACAGAGATCCAGACATATCCCTGCCTGCCAAGTGATAGGATTAAAGGCATGTGCTACCGTTGCATGAATTTTGTGTTTACTTATAATGTCTGGCCTTTTCTTCTGATCTCCAAGCAAGCTTTATTTATTAAAGCACAAATAAAATACAACCACACTGCAACCTTTCCTGAGCCATAGTAACTACAGAAGGTGAGGAGAAAATAAAGCTATCTCTACCTGTTCTTGCTAAAGATGGGAAAATTGAGGCTGAAATAGCAAAACTTCTACCCAATCCATTATATATCAGAGTCTACCAGTATGTATAGGTAGACAACAGTATAAGAGACTATATGTGAAAGTGTTTAAGTATATTAAATTTTAGTGTGGAGTCATTAAAAACCATACATGATAGTTGTGTTTTCGTTTTTATTTTTGCAGTGTACTGTTGATATTGTTGACTACTCCACACCTGGTATTTATTTTTCTGCATTTATCTACAAGAGTCTAAACTGTTCCAAACATATTCATTTTCTTGATGTAACTAACAAAAGGTTTGAAAAATCGTAAATGCATGAATAACAATTTGAATGTTATACAAAATAGATATTTACACTCATTCAAAAAGAAGAGTATGTAGAATAGCAGTAAAGACAGAATTCTAGTAATTTGGTTAAGAAAGCTTTATTTTTATTTATATTTCTGGAGTCTTCTTTCTTCAAAGTTTAATTTGTTCACTTAAATTCTTAAAAGATGCGCTCCTAGTGCCTTTTCTAAAACATTGGTTGACACTGTTCTACATCTACCAGATGATGCCATTTTCAAACTCTGCCTGTGTTTCGGGGTCTGGTTTGAAAGCCGTTTCTGGGGTTCCTTATTTGGAACATCCCTGACTCTTTATAATGCTCTGAAATCATTAAATTAGTTATAAAAGGGAAAACAATCAAATTATTATTTTCCAAATGCTTGCTGCTCTCTTGGAAAATCTATTTGCCGTTTGAAGTCTCAATTTCTCACCCATGAAAAGGGGAGATTTTTATTATTTACTAAAAATATTTTTTTCATAAATTAGAACAATGTAATAAAGCATTAAGAATAATGACAAAATAAGAATTGTAAGCACTGAATACATGACGCCTATTGTTGTCACATACAATTAATTTAATTATTGAAAGTGTATAAGAAGATCTCAACTACCCTGATCTGTTCTAATGTGGTGTCTCCAGAAAATGGAGATATTAATTTGTGTTCATTAAAACTAGACTAAACTAAACTAAATATAATTGGATATTGAGATGATGACTAAAGAATTTTATTGTTACTGAAGTGCATAAGAAACAGTATAAATTCCATGTAAGATGTACTGATAGGAAAACCCCTTATGATTTATGGAATGAATTTAGGTTCTGTGTCAAAAATATTTAAAATTCCACAAAATGATACATAGAAAATTGATAATCCTGAAGTAAATCAGTTATTTTTTTAGCTGAATTATCTGAAGCAATAGAGGTGTCTAAGAACATCCTTTATTTTTGGCATAATACAGGGAAGAACATCCATATTCTTCACAGTAATGAAATGGCAGTCTGTTTACTTCATTTTTTTTTTCCCCATGGAGAAAGTTAGTTCCCGTCTATCAGAGAAAGGATACTGGATTTAGGAGCTGTTGATTTGAGCAGTATGAAGCTCAGATGTCAACAAAAGGACATTCTCATCAACCTTAGGAAGTCAGAGTTCACATATTTAAAACATGCTGAAAGGCTATTGGTCACTTTTAACGAAATCTGCTAAGCAAATGACTAGTAAGATAAGTGCTAACACAAGGTAATACTAGACAAAAGAAATCGATGAAATACCATTGAGTTCCTTTTGTGTGTGCCATCTCCTGCTGGGAAAACCCCTTATGATTTATGGAATGGATTTAGGTTCTGTGTCAAGGGGGCCTATGCTTACCTGTGGTTTATGTACCTAAGGAGACTTCATTTGAAAAAATTAGCTTTTCCTTTACAAGCAGTTGTCATTGTAGAGAGCTTCTTGACTCGGGATGGGGCATCATCTCTACTTCTCCTGCCCAGCACGGAGTGCACATCTTCCCTGAACCTGTGCAGGTCCCTTGCATGCTGTCACAGTCTCTGAATTCATATGTGCATCAGTCACATTGTGTCTGGAAGACATTCTTTTCTTGGTATCATCGATCGTCTCTGGCTTTTACAATCTTTCTGCCTCCTCTTGCATATAGTTCACTGAGCCCTGAGGGGGAGGGATTTAAGACATTCCATTTAGGACGGAGTGTTTCAAAGTCTCTTGTCGTCTACACATTGTCCAGTTGTAAATCTCTTTATTAGTTCCAATCTACTACTGTAGAAGGAAACACTTCTGATATTGGTTTATCGAGAAGTTGATCTATGGGGTATAGCAGAATGTTATTAGGAGTCATTTTATTGCTAGGTTCCTTTAGCAGAACAGCAGTGTTGTGGTTTTGTTGTTGTTGTTGTTGTTTAGGTCCATGGCCTATCTTGTTTCACATTCTTGGCAATCTGAGCAGTGTCAGGTGTGGTTTCTATCTCATGAAGTGAGACTTAAATCAGATATTGGTTTGTTAATCCCACAACATTTCAGCCTCTACTGCACCAATGTATATTTCAGACAGGTCTTTATGGTAGATCAGAGTTTGTGATCAGGTAGGTGGTTACCTTTCTCAGTTGGAAATGTGCAGAGAATTGTCTGGTATTATGAACACTGGTCAGTAGGGGTCAACGCTCTAGTGAGGCAGCTCAGCTTCTCAGTGTTAAATGAATTATGTGAGTGTTGTGTTCAGTAAAAGGGCCTTACCATCAGTTTGTGAAAATCAACCAGTAGCCTTGATAAAAACAGCTTGAGTTGTTTAGTGGTTTCCATGGTGCCTCTTTGGTCAACATCTCAATTAGATATAACCCATGCCTGGTACTGGAGGCTTCACTTGGTGTCAAACAATGTCTAGTGGGGCTTTGTCTCCCCTATAATTTGGTGAGCCCATTTAGATTTCTTTTGTGTATGTATGTCTGTATTTTAAGAAGGTTTTACTGTAGTGTATTTCCATATGACCCCTCAAATGTTCCTTGTGTTAGTTGTTCTTCCCTGTATCTCCTCTCTCTCCTTCCTATCCTGTTTTATTGTTCTGCACCAATACCCCACCTCTCTCTCCATAGAAATAGATTCTATTTCCCCTTTCTTGGGAAACCCTCTCCTCCTCTATTCCCTTATCTTATAGCTAACATGTGTGGTTATACAGACTTTAGCATGCCTATCAAAGGCTTAAAAGCTAACATGTACATAGAAGAAAATATATATCATATTTGTCTTTTTGTGTATAGGTTACCTCATGTAAAAATCATTCAGAATGATTTTTTTCTAGCTCCATTCATTGATCTGAAAGTTTCATGATATATTTCATTTTGTTTTTATTAACAGCTGAGTAATATTCCATTTTATGAATTTACATCATTTTCATTATCCATTTGTCTGTTGATATGCATGTGGACTATTTCTAATTTCTGGCTACTATGAATAGAGAATCCTTGAATATGGGTGAGCAAATGTATTTAAGTAGGAAGTGGAGACCTTTGCATATATGCCCAAGAGTGGTATAGTTGGATCTTGAGGGGTAGATCTATTTCCAGCTTCCCGATGAACTTCCATACTGATTTACCTGGTGACTATATAAGTTTGCAGTCTCAGCAGCAAGTGATGAGTGTTCCCTTGCCCTACTTCCTCTTAGTTTGAACTGTCATTTGTTTAAATAATCTTAGCCATTCTGACTTGTGTAAGTTGAATTCTCAGAGTCATTTTGATTTCCATTTCTCCAGTGACTAAAAATATTGAACATTTCTTTACGTATTTCTCAGCCATTTGAGGTTTAGTTTTAGAGAACTTCATGTTTAGTTCTGCATGCTATTTTTAATCAAATATTGTTTATTTGATGTCCAGGTTTTGATTTTCATTAGTTCTTCATATACATTAGATATTAACTTCCTATCAGATGTGAAATTTGTTAAAAAAAAAAAACTTTTCCCAATATGTAGTCGTTTGTGTTGTATGAATGATGGTATCCTTTGCAATACAAAAGCTCTTCAGTTTCATGAAATTCCAATATTTCATCCCAGAAATTGAAAGGTCATTTTCCCACTTCATATGGAGACACAAAAAAATCTCAGTATTGCTAAAGCAACTCTAAATAATATAACAGCTGCTGGAGAAATCACCATTCCCAAAATCAAGTTGTGCTACAGAGCTATACTAATCAGAGGAGTATGATATTGCCATAAAAGCAGACAGGCTGATCAACAGAATAAAATTGAAGACCTGGTCATAAGTCCTCACACCCATGGACACCGGTTTTTTTGTTTTTTGTTTTTTTAACCAAGAAGCCAGAAATACACACTGGGAAGAGCATAGCATCTTCAAACAAGTGATGTTGGTTAAACTTGATGCCTGCTTGTAGAAGAATGCAAATAGATCTGTATTTATTACCTGTATAAAACTCAATTTCAAATGGATCAATGACCTCAGCATGAGTCCAGTTACCCTGTATCTGTTTTATGAGAAAGTGGGGAATAGTCTTCAACTCATTGGCACAAGAAAAGATGTTCTGAATAGGAAACCAATAGCACAGAAATCTCTGTATCTTTAGACATACATGTATCATTAGGAATACCTGTGGAGGTTTTTCATGGGAGCAATAAGGAGGGAGGATTTTTCAACTGAGGGGGGATACTGTATAGGGATACAAAGAAGGAAAGGAGAATAATGAAGCAGGAAGGATAAACTGGGTGGAGGGTTGGAGGTCAAGGTAGAGGAAAATATATTTGGAGGAATCATTAATGCTAAAGGCCTTTTTTAAAAATTGGAAACATATTGCATGTAGAATCTTACTAAAAATATACATATATAATATAGTTTAAATGGCCTTATCCTATAGTGGAATGATAATAACCCAACTAGACACCATCTACTAACAATAAAAACCATTAGTCATAGGAAATGGATTACATTTTTTATGAATTGCTGGACAAAGGGTTTCCAAACACCCCAAGAATCACATGCTGTTTTCTGTGCTTTGGTTACCTTTCAGTAATGAAATATTTAGTGTAGAAAATAAATGTAATTTATTTTAATCCCACATATGAATGGAAGCTATTAAAATACAAATGTAATAAATAGGAAGAGATATGTATAAATGTATATAATGTGTATGTATGCTGAATATAAATATTTTTCTAAATAGAAGTTTGTTTTTTTATTCTCTTTATATTAGTTTATATCTGATATTTTAGACATTTGTTATTTATGTTAATAATAGTTTTTAAACAAAAACAATCCTAAAATTATACAGAAATACAGAAGACCCTAAAACAATGCAATCCTGAACCAAAACAAATTTGATAGAGATATAGCAGAAACAATTTCAAGTTATACAACACAGATGTAGTGACAAACGGCTTGATAGGAGGACCAGGCAGAAATTCAGAACAATAGAAGAGATGACAATAATATAATGACCTCCAAAATCAGCCTTCATGTGTAGAAGAGGTTATTTTGGAATAGAAGAAGACTGGGTATCCCTATGTATAAGAATGAATCTCAATGCCCATATCTCACCCTACACAACAATCTTTAAAATTTAATTAAAACCTTAATACCGGAAACTTTTAAACTATTCAATTATATATATTCATATTCATATATAAATACATATAGTAACCATATATATTTATATTTTTCATATATATAAAATACAAATTATTATTGATGATCCAATATACAGTGGTCACCCCTGAAAAAATATATACAAAAAAACCAGGCTTAGAATATTTATACAGATATATTTGTGCATACACACATATATGTAACAAATATAAATAAAGGAGAAGGGAATATATGTTTTAAATTGGGGGTAATAGTATGGGTTTAAGGTCATGTAATTGGCAGGGCACTAGAAGGAGAAAAGTGCAGAAAGTGTATTTTAATTGTAAAAATATTTTAACAGTCATAAATCATGGATTCCTTACTAGTAATCTAGCAACCTAAGATATATAAATATGATTTAAGAAGTTGTGTTATATTTAATCAAAAACTTCCTACATAGTAAAGGGAAAATTTAATAGACTGAACATCAGCCTGCAACATCAGGGAATGTCTTTAGTAACTATTCATCCCAAGTGGAATTATTATCCAAATCATATAATAAAGCCAAGTAATTAAACAAGATAGAATAAGTATCCCATCAATAATTGAGTTGAAAATCGTCGAGAAAACAAATGAATATAACCAAAATATATATGAGAATATGCAATAATATAGTGAAACTTCAGGGAATTTGTTGAAGTTAATTGAAGTTCTATCATATAGAACTGATTTGCTGATATGCCTACATATCTGTTGGTGAACTTGGCATGGGAAGAATTGGTAAAGCATGAAATTTCAACTAACCTCATTCTAAACCCAGTAGCAAGGTTCAGGATGCCTAACAATGCAAGTGCTTAAGGGAATTCCAACAGAAAGTCTTAGGCTCTAAGAGAGCTCAGCAGAGTTCCACAAGATGACCAAGAGCCTGAGTCCAGGAAGGCATGTGGGACACATAGGCAGAAATGCCAGTATCTCTAGTCACATCATGATTAGCTGTTCAGAGAGTTAACATTAGTTAACATGAGCTATGGGGTATAAGTTGTCTCATATGTTGATATGTTTTAATGAGCAATTGTGGTTTGCCACCTTTTAGACTGAAAACTGTTAGTCAAGGAAAACGTCATAATTCAAAATGAGAAGTGGGATCTCTAACTAATGTGTATTTCCATTGTACTATAGGACAGTAAAAATCATGGTGAGTCATCATAAATTCAGGAATATTTTGCATTTCTGTTTTTACTTCTGAAGAGCCCCTACCTCCATGCTCTATTTTGTTCTGCTACCTGAGTCAATTCTATTAACAGTGGCGGAACAGTTTGGTCTTCCAAGGTAAGGGTGGGTTAGTGCTACCTAAACTTTTTTTTTGATAAGAGGGATTTCTAGTAGAAAGCAAGATCTTGGATTATGTCTGCTGTCAGTGAGGCCTGCTTTTGAGAAAACAGTTAGCCTTCTCTCTGTCTTTGTTTTATCCTATGCTAAAGATTGAAGCCAGGGCACTGAATGTGCCATGCATGCTTAAAACCAGCCATGTCCTCAGAGTTTTAAATTTATTTTTTTAAGTTTAGACACTAATGTATACATTCAGATTTTTTTCTGCATCACTTTTGTGTTTAGGACTAATTCTTCTAGCATGCCTGATTATTGAGAAGGATAAATCCAAACTAAGGACTAATGTTTACTCTCCAAACTGCTAATCATGATGTGACTATAGATACTGGAATTTCTGCACATGTGTCCCACATACCTTCCTGGACTCAGGCTTTTGGGTCTTGGTCATCTTGTGGGACTCTGCTGTATTGTCTTAGAGCCTAGGACTTTCTGTTGGAATTCCCTTAAGCACTTGCATTGTTACCCATCCTGGACCTTACTACTGGGTTTAGAATGAGGTTAGTTGAAATTTCATGCCTTACTCTATTCTTCACCAATAGATATGTAGGCGTGGAGAATGGTAAGCCAGAAATAAATGCTTTGTCGTGATCAGTTTTGCATTTTCTTTTTGATTTTATTGAGCTAAAAATAATTTGACAAAAATTGTGATTCTAATTGAAAGAGAATTCAACTTATGCTTAACATAAATACTTATTAAAAGAAAATTAATGAGAGACAGAGAGTGGTTACATAAAAGGATGTATTAATGTGATCTAAATCAAAATAATATAAATGATGTATTAGTGCTTACATTGATTGATTAAGTGGTTAGAAGAAAGCAAAATCTATTGTACAATTTGGTATAATAAAAGATGAATGTGATATTTTTATATATGCAGAATATTATGTATCTGAAATTGAATAATGTGACATAGTTTGAGAATGTAAAGATACAACTTTATCTGTAGTGTTAAACATTTACATAAAAAAAGAAACTGTTGTAGTTGAAAGTTAAAAGAAATCCTGAACTGTATCCTGAACTGTAATCTTTTTCTAAATTTGTTAATCAATGAAGACCTGCTGACTTCTACATAGGATATGATTGCTATCCTAAGAAGTAGCCTCATTTTGGAACTAGATTTAGTAATGTTGGAGTCAGGGTAACTCATCACAGTAATTCATACAGGAATGAAGAAAGCATGGGAGTTGCCCAGAAATCTGTATAGTGTTATGAAAGTTTGATATCTGGCTGAAATTGACTTAGTAAGTAGTGATTGAGAGAGGATATCAAAGATTGTTCTGTCTCAGGTGAGATGGGAACTGTACTTGAAGCTAGAAGTAATGATGGATGGCTTGGTTCTCAGAGAAGTCTGAGATCATAGATAGAGAATTATAGGTTATCAGTCTAAGAAATTAGAGAAGAAAATGGCACAGATGGGACTATGACATCTATATATACCAGTCTGAAGATCTGAGAGTCGTAGAGACAGAAAGCCATGGAACGACCACCATGAATTGTTAACTGGTATTGTTAATAACTACAAAAACTGCCATTTTTCTCAATTTTGAAATACAGACTGCATAATAAATACAAGAAACAAATGCTAAGTTAAAAGAAAAATCAAACAAACTTGGCATTAGAGAATATTAAAATTCAAATGTACAAGCAATGATACTAAGGCAGATTTTAAAATGCAAAATTAAAGGGAAATACTTTGGATAATTTCTATAGCTCTTATTCTAATGTAGCTCTCTATTCCAAAAACAAGTGCTTAATAGGAAACTAACAAATGAATGAACTGCACTTAGGTTTGCATACATTAATGAATGCAGATACTGGGGAATTCAGATAATAACAGATACCACAATAGAAGCAGACATTTCTTCTAGTAATATTAGGACAATGTTACTTATAAATATATTAAACTACCTTTCTAAGAAATCAGCTAATTAAATTTACTCATACGGTAAAAAAAAATTAATTAATATTCTTATTAATTGGTTACTGGTACTGCATGATTTCTTAGGAAAAATTGTCTTATTATTTCAAATGATCTTAAAGATACCATTTTATTTTGGATAGCTTTAAAAATGCATCCTTAACACTTAATCAAATTTAAATTTTATTCTTTATCATTTAGCAATTTTAAGTTATTGTTTTTTAATAGTAATGATTAATTTACATTTTCAGAACCCACACTGCAGTTACCAATTTACAGGTGGTGCAGAGCAGATTGTATTGATGTAACGAACAAACAGAGTGACTCCTCAACTGTTTCCTCAACGATAAAAGCCATGACTTACGATACAACTACAAGGTAGATATTTTTAAAAACTCTAAATATATGCTTTTTTATTATCTGACTAATTATCCTAGGATTTGATGAGAAAATCATGTTTCAAATAACTAAAATTAGTATTTATGGTGGAGTTTTATGTAAGGCCTTTACAATGACCTAATGAAGGTGTGTTGGTACACTGTATTTCTTTTTTTTCTTTTACTTTTATTGAATTTTTGTGGATTTCACATCATGCATTCCAATCCCACTTAGCTCCCCATCTCCTCACCTTTTGCCCTCTGCCCTACAGCCTCCTTCTAAAATCAAAACCAAATTTAAAAGAAAAACTGAAAATCAAACCAAACAAAGAAACAAAACAAAACAAAAACAAAAGCAAAACCAAAAAAAAAACAAAACAAAACAGAAAAATAAGAATCTTGTTGTGGAAGCTGTAGTCACAGTTTACCCTGTAGTACATTCATCTTTATTTGCAAGTGTTCATTGCCAGGAGTCCTTGGTCTGATTTGAGGCCTCTGGGTTGTGCTACACCACCTATAATGGGCTCTCTCTGGGGGTCCTTTTGGATATCCTGTTGTCATGGAGATCCTGTGTCCTATGTTGTCCTGTGTTGTCCTGTGTAATGGAGATACTGCTGTTTGGGATCTGTAGGTTCATCTCCTTAATATGCTCCAACAGTTTGTAGATTCAGTGGATGCTGGGGTGAGCCAACTCAGAGCCCTGGTCTATGTCTGGGTGGTCAGCCTGCCAGTTTCCCTCATAGTCAATCCCCAGGCAAGCTCTCCAGTACTGGCCAAGCTAGCTCATCCAATGCAGCTGACTGCAAGGAGCAGGCCCATTTCTCTTGCTCTCAGACCCTGAGATCTGGGTTCCCCATGCTCATATCACTAGGTCCAGCTCTACTGTTTTGCCCAGGTAAGATGCAGGGCCCTCTCTCCTGATTGCTGTAGGAGGCTTTTAAGGAGGGGGGCGTGCTGTGGGATGGTCTGTATGCCAAATGTGTTGCTCTGATTGGTCAATAAATAAAACACTGATTGGCCAGTAGCCAGGCAGGAAGTATAGGCGGGACTAACAGAGAGGAGAATTGAGAGAACAGGAAGGCAGAGGGAGACACTGCCAGCCTCCGCTATGACAAGCAGCATGTGAAGATGCTGGTAAGCCACGAGCCACGTGGCAAGGTATAGATTTATAGAAATGGATTAATTTAAGATGTAAGAACTAGATAGCTAGAAGCCTGAGCCATTAGGCCAAACAGTTTAAATAATATAAGCGTCTGTGTGTTTATTTTATAAGTGGGCTGTCAGACTGCCAGGGCTTGGTGGTACTGGAGAGAAAACTCTCCAGCTACAGGGGTGTGTCAGCTCTTTCACTGGCCACAGGTAGCAAGGGGCATAGAGTGGGAGGGCATCTTTCTCTCATGCATGCCACCTCATGACAGGCAAGGGTGGGTGGGGTAAGTTCTCCTGCTCTCAGGGTTGGCTCACCTGTGCCCCCAGCCACAGGGCCAGCTCTAGTGTGTTTCCCCGGTGAGGTACATGCCTATGATGAGGGGTGGTACCGTGTTTCCTGAGTGCAAGGGTGAGCTATCCCCTGAAGGGTAGGCCCAGCTCACCTGCTGCAGTATCCAGCAAGGGGCAGGGCCAGTGAAGTGTGGGAACAGATCAGCACAGTATGGTTCTAATGATCCCATGTGCTAATAAGAGATATGAATATCACCATGGACCCCAGCTGTAGCAGGACCATGGGCACCAACATGGTCCCGGTGTCTGGTCAGATCCTGGGCATCCATAGAGCCTTCTGTGGCAACTGGAGCCATGGATACCACACCAGATCCCAGGCTCTGGATGGCCATGGATCCATACATGGTCCTAGGCAGTGGCTGGTGCCTAGATGTCTCCATGGCTCCAGGTGGCAGTACCAGCTACCCAGATCAGTATAGCCTCCGAGGCAGCATGGTCCTTGGACACCAACATGGTCTGAGGTATCTAATCAGACCCTGGTCATCTACATGGCCCTCAATGACAATAGGAGCTCCGGACATCAACTTAAACCCTGGCTGCTATAGGGTCATGGACCCAGACATGGCCCTTTGTAGCAACCCTGGCCTGGATAATTCCATGGCCTCAGGTGACAGTTTAGACTACTCAGATCAGGATGTCCCTGGTGGCAATATGGCTCTCAAATGCCTTCATGGCAACAGGTTGCAGCCCAGACCCAGGGCATCGATGTGTTCTTTTGTAGCAACATAGGGCATGGACATCAATACAGACCCTGGCTGTGGTAGAAACACAGACCCAGACATGGTCCTGGGCAGCAGCCTGGGCCTATATGTCACCATGGTCCCAGGTGACAGCACAGGTCACTCAGACCAGCATGGCCCTGACCACAGCATGGCCCTCAGACACCAACATGGCCCAGAAGGCAGCCCAAACCATGCATCTGCATGGTCTTCGATTATCTGAGGAGCCAAAGACATTTACACAGAATCTGGGTGCAGTAGGACCCTCGACTCAGGCATGGCCCTCAGCTGCAGCCCTGGTCACTCAAACTGACCTTGCTCTGGCAGCAGCACAGCCTTCCAACATCAACATGGTCACAGGTTTTGACCCAGAACCTGGGCGTCCATGTGGGCCCTGGTGGCAACATGTGCCAGGGACATCAACACAGATCCTGGCCGCAGCAAGACTATGGACCCAGACATGGTCCTTGGCAGCAGGCTGGGCCAGGTTGTCACCATAGCCACAGATTGCAGTGTAGGTCACCCAGATTGGCATGGCCCCAGCGGCATCACAGCCCTCAGAAAACAACATGGCCCCAGATGGTAGCCCAGACCACAGGCTCCTTTGTGCTCACAATGGCCACAGGAACCACATAATCAACAAAGGCCCTTTCGGTTTCTTTAGGGCCCTGGATCAAGACATAGCCCCTCGGTTATAGCTGAGGCCCAGACATCTCCCCAGACTCATGTGGCCAGCTGACCATTCATGTTAACCCATTCATACTCACCCACTACCCTCAGATCTCTCCAGATCTGCCTCTTTCTCCAGCCCACAAACCATTACGCCTCTCTCTCTGTTCCACCTCCCCACCCTATACTCTCTCACCACAATGGTGCCCAACCACCCAGCACCCAGGCTCTTGGTTGAGTCACACAGGTGAAGCTTGGTTGAGTACTGCCCACCCCAGCCACAAGGGATGGTGGAGCTGTGGCCGTTCCTCTCTCCTGTGCCCTGGCCTAGAGAGCTCTAGAGAGCTCACTCAGTAGTTGGTATGATGGTTGCTGATCCCCTGGTGCATTGAGTTCCTGGTTGATTTTGTGTCTCCCACAGTAGACACAAAAGTCTGCAGGGGGAGGGGATGGGAACCATCTGTGTTCCCTGCTGATTCAGGCTCAGGACTTTCTATTTCTTAACATTTTGGATTGAAAAACAAAACTTACCTAACATTACCCTCCAATTGTTCTTTTACTATCCATTCATCTTCTTACAGTTTTTACTTTACTTACCTGCTTAAGGTTAGAATATCAGATTTTTGAACATTTTTTGGTTTTTGTCATCCGTCTTCATCCCTGAACCTTATCAGCTGGTGTTGGGAAGTCCAGGCATTCAACAATGAGAAGGAGCAAGGTGATTCAGTTAGCCTGATATTTTCCACTGGTATATATGAAACCTTTCAATTCAGGCTTTTTTACTTCAGAGCCAATAAATAGTGAGTAATATAATTCATCATGAATATATACTGGAAGAATTTAGTATTACTTTTAAAACATTCTGTAGCATGAATCTTAGAGAGTCTTATTAATAAAGTCAAACCCAAGGCCAGTTATTGGGATGAACACTGGAAGGTCAGAGAGACAGAATAAGCCACAGCTATCTCACCTCGCTGAATCCTCAGCTGGTCTTGTTTCCTCAGACTGGATGCCCCGAGCCCTCATCCAGAATGGGTCTCAGCTGAACTGCTGCTAGAAGCCTGAAAGCTTAACCAGCCACATGCTTCTCCAGACCAAAGGCCTCTCCAGGCCAAATGCTTCTAGTTTCTGGTCCTCACGCCTTATATACCTTTCTGCTTTCTACCACCACTCCCTGGGATTAAAGCTCGATTTCTGGGATTAAAGGCGTGGGTCATCATGCCTGGCCATTTCCAATGTGGCCTTGAACTCACAGAGATCCAGAGGGATTTCTGTCTCTGGAATACTAGGATTAAAGGCGTGTGCTACCACTGCCTATCCTCATGTTTAATATTGTGGCTGTTCTGTCTCTGACCCCAGATAAGTTTATTAGCATACACAATATTTTGGGGAACACAATACCTCCACAACATTCACTATATGATGTGGTGATATTTTCTTTTGTATTAAAATGTTATATATTAATAAATAAAGTTGCCTAGGGGTCAGAGCTATTAACAAGCCATAGCCAGGGTCTGGCGAACAAGTAGTGATGAGGCAGTTAGGCAGTTGGGCTTACAACCAATGAGAAGGCAGAACAGAATTCTATAAAAGGACAACCCCCCTTTTGAGCTGGGAGTCGTTGCTTCAGGGAGAGACTAGCTAACTGAAAGCGGTTAAGGCTCTTAGCTCTGACCTCTTTGGCTTTTCTCTTTACTTTGGCTTGGTGTGTTTCTTTTTCCTTATAAATATAGCTACAGTGTTTCTTTTTTCTTGTAAAATACAACAACAATATGAAGAGTTTTTATTTCTCATGACTTAAGTTCCAATAAGAATTAAATTGCAGTTCTGAAAACATAGATGCCGATCTCTCTATATTTTGTTCAGTTTGTCATTTTTCTCATTCTCTTAGTTGTGTATTTATGCTTAATGACATTTTCTTGTGTTCAATATTTTTCAGTTCAAGGTTCACTAGTTTCTCATACCTAAGACATCCTCCTTTCTCAGACTCAGCCTCCTGGGTAATCGTGATTACAAGCCAAACCTTTCTTTATTACTGTCCATTTGATCATTAACTATGTTTATTCAGCTCATATTTTTTTCAGTTTTTGAAATCATGATATTGTTACATTTATGTCTTTCCTTTCCTTCCTCAAAATCCTTCTGTATATACCTCTTTGCTCTGTTTCAAATATATGGCTCATTTTTTCAAAAATTGTTATTATTTGCAAATATATATATACACAAATGCATATATATTCCTAAGTAAAACCTGATCAGTCTGTATCATGTTATTTGTATGTATAATTTTATGGCTGGCCATTTGGTATTGAATAAACAATCAGTAAACCCTCAGATAAGTGTAATCTTCATCCCTCATCAATGAAACTTCTCTTTGCCATAGATGAAGACGATAGCAGAAAACCACAACCAACCAGAGTCATACAACTCAGTCCCAATGGACACACATACAAAACACTCCATACCCAAGGCTCAGGGAAGATTGTGAAAGAGATAGAAAGACTTTAGGAGCCAGAGGATCAGGAAGTTTGATTGTGTCTCTCAGTAATGTCAGAAGCTACACCCATATCATCTTACCAACATGACTATCGAAACATGAGCTAAAGGAGGAAAACAACAATAAACATGGCAAAGGAGATTGGGGAAAGTCCAAAAGACCTCAGACCTACACACAGAACCATAAGGCAACTAACTAAGGAATGCAGAGAGTGGGAAAAATAGACTTCCATGCTCACGGGCGTTTTCACTAAGTCTTTGTTATTAAAAGATCTGACATGCTTTCTATTGAACCTTATATTTGGTAGTTAGAAAGTACTTTACAATAATTTTTTTAATAAACTCATAAGTACAGGGAAACTGATAAGTCCTATCAGTAACTGGAAATCTCATCATGATTGACAGAAATAAATCACAACCCAGATTACTGTTTGGATAAGCTCCTCTTTGGTGACAAATTCATTTGGATGCGAGCATTAAGTTCTAAGAAACATAATTAAATTTGCTCAGTAAGAAGTTTCAACACAGTGTTGTAATTAGATTGCTCTGTTAGAGAGAACCCAGGTACTGAAACATGGCTACACAGACCAGAGGGAACTTCCCTCTGGACTGGAAATGTGGTGCTGAGACACACTGAATCAAGGCAGCAAGGGCTGGCACATTTGCTGCTACCCCTGTTTGTTGAATTAAGCTGAAATAGTTTGCCATGAAATCTATATGTGTGCCGTTGGGAGGGGGGCCAGCAATGGGACATTTAGAGTTTTGTCTGAGGCATTCTGGTGAAACTGTGGACTTCCTTTTGTTCCAGACTCCATCGGAACCCATGGAAATTTCATCCTCACGCTGTTGCTCCAATCACCCCAGGGAACTTCTAGAAGAAGCGTGTTACCTCACGTTTTTGTAAAGCGAATTACCACCACTGTCTTTTCCTTAGAACTCTAGGTAATGTAACTGTCTTCCACTCCTACCCCCAGCACCACCATTCACTTGTTAAAATTTGACATCGGTAATGGGAATCAAATTGACTAAAATGTTTTAATCTGATTATAAAGTGCTGTGTGTGTGTGTGTGTGTGTGTGTGTGTGTGTGTGTGTGTATGTTTGTATTCTTGTATGTTCTCCTCACACCACAGACAACAGAGAGTGAGAGTTTGAAATATTGTGTAGGTCTGCTAAAATGCAATGGAACTAATTTGAAGATTATTTTGCTTTTATCAAGAGTTAGCTTTCTCTAAGAGGGTCAGCTGAAGAGCAGGCACAACAACCCTCACAGAGTCTGCTCAAAGCACTTTGTCAGGACACTGGCTCCTCCATTCTTAGGGACATGAATGCACTTAGCAGTTCTCTGTCAGTGTGCAGGCTTCCTCTCTACATTTGTTTACCTTTGCGATGACATGCTGGTTCCTAAAAAGAGTTTTAATTTACTTTGTTTTTTATGGCTTTTCCTATTCACTCATATACTTTATCTAACATGCCTTATTCTATCCATTAGTCATTCACCATCTTAGATTTCTGTTGTTGGAGAATAATCTCTTAAAATCAGAACTTTTATCCAAGGCCTTGCACTTAAGGTTTTAATGATTTTTAGCTAAATGTGGTATTATTTTAAAAGAAAAATAATAGTGAAAGTACTTATTTAGTTATTATCAAACTTGCAAGTTTTTAATTATTTTTAATTATTTCAGAATAAAAAGGTTTAATAAACTGCTCCATTATCTCAAATATGATGAATTATTATTTAGTTCTGTTTAATATTTAGTTATTTCAATTTTTTTAAACTTCATTACATGTGAAATATATCTTTAATTGTTGCTATTTAATTTTAGCTAATCATGGGTCATTTGAAACATAGAATATAATAATACATAATTGCATATTGGGCATCTACTGGTTGCATTTCCTGTATATTTGTTCAAATGCCTACTTTAGCAGCCTTCCAGTCTATCTGATGATAAAACTGAGGCTTAGGGTAGAATGAGCTCACAAATAGGGCTAACTAGCTGATTAAGTACAGAATTGTGTATAAGGATGTATTTCTTTCTCTGTTTAGGTCTGTATCATAACCAAAGGAATTTAGTGATCATTAGAGCCAACCAGCTCATTATAATGAAAAAACAACAACAACTGAGGTTCAGCAGGGTCAAGTGTCTTACCAACAGGGGGTGTGAAACACAACAGGGCTTGCGAAAGAACTCATGGCCTCCGAGTCATTAGTAGCAATAACCATCTCCCTACAACTTGGGTTGTTATGTTCTAGATTTTTCCCTTGGTACATAGCTCTGATAATAAATATGGGTTATCTCATGACAGGTGGATGAGTCCCTTTCCTTCTTCATGTCCATCCTTTTCATAATACCATTTGCTACAATCGAAACTTTAATTACGGCTGATAGTAGATGCTCTCAGAAGAAAATTTAGGGAGATATTTACAGACAATATAATAGAAAATGAAGGGATATTTAGAAATAGGTAAAGCTTTTTAAAAAAGAAAATAAATGAGATGAAAGGAAAAAGTAAGAAAAGAGCATGCTGATGAGTGAGAGTTTTGAATACTTTTATAACAAACAGACTTCAATTTAAGTTATATTATTCTATCTGTGGCACATAGGAAAACTTGAACTGTGGCAATGAGTAATGGCACACAAAATACCTTCACCATCTATCCAGGTTTAATAGGTGGCTGAACTAATTAGGATGCTAAAAGTTAAAATAGGGAAATATCTAAGTATTTTTCTGGAGAAATAAAGATGTTATCACAATCTAGAGAACTGAATACTTGGTTGAACAGTATTTGTTAAGCACAGAGCTTGCTGGTCCAAATTTGAGTATTTCAGTTTAATGGTTTTTTTTTTTTTGTTTTTTTTTTTTGTTTGTTTTTTTCCGAGACAGGGTTTCTCTGTGTAGCTTTGCACCTTTCCTGGAACTCACTTGGTAGCCCAGGCTGGCCTCGAACTCACAGAGATCCGCCTGCCTTTGCCTCCCGAGTGCTGGGATTAAAGGCGTGCGCCACTACCGCCCGGCCCAGTTGAATGTTTGATTGACATTTATACAAAGAACATCCACATGAAGTTAGTTGTATCCAATGACAGCAAGCAGCAGTAAAAGTAAAGACTGAATTAACAACTGTAAGGGAATTAACAACAAAGGGAATGAAGTAATTCACGTGAATTCACATTTCCCACTGTATGCTGTATTATAGCTCATTATCTCACTTTCAGAGAGTTGACTTATTGTGTGAGATTTTCTCCAAGCCACTAGAGTATGGAGGTATTAGTAAATTTTTTACCACAAATTTAAAATTGCAATATTAGTAAACAATAGCATTTATGTATCTATTATCTATAAGAGTTCTATGTTATAAATAGTATAAAATAATATAATAAGTGCAATTCTATACTTGTGTTGTAAAACTAAATAACTCTGAGTGATGAACTAATCTAAATATAAAGATTTAAAGCAAAGTAGTTTGGTCAGTAGGGCAATCCTTAGGGTATTCTGAGCTCAGATGAAATGCCAAATACGTCTACTGTCTGGGTTTCCATTTGCCACTGTATTAGTCGGGGTTATTATATCCAGAGTCACTGAACTTATAATAGAATGAATCTCTCTCTCTCTCTCTCTCTCTCTCTCTCTCTCTATATATATATATATATATATATATATATATATATATATATATACACATATATATGTATATATACATATATACATATATATACATATATATACACACACATATATATATGAATTTATTGGAACATCTTACAGGCTGCAGTCCAACAATGGCTAAGTATAAATAAAAATTACAAGAATCCTGTAGTTGCTTAGTTCCAGGAGGTTGGGTGCCTCAGCTGATCTTCTGTATATTCTGGAATCCCAAAGAAGTAAAACTCCAATGCCATTGAAGAAACAGATGTGCTAACAAGGTGAGAGCAAGCAGGCAAAGAATGAACACACCCTTCCTTCTTCCATTGTCCTCATATAGGCTCCCAGTGGAAGATTTGGCCCAGATTAAAGATGTGTCTTCTAGCCTCAACGGCTGGATTAAAGGTGTGTGGCATCCAGCCTTAAGGTCTGGGTCAAAAGCATATTGTCTTCTGGCCTCAACATCTGAATAATAAGTGTGCCCTCAGTTTCTGAATCATAGTCATTCCGGATATGGTCAAGTTGACAACCAAGAATAGCCATCACGGATATCAACGGCTGACCATAGGCTGAGTTGGTGAGGCCTCCTCCAGCATGGTATTTTGATCCTTATTTATGCTGACATATAGAGTTTTAATTATAAAAATGAGAGTATAAGAAACTCTCAAGAATGGACTTCAGAGCCAGGCACTTCCAGGGCTATCACTAAGGTCCACCAATGTAAGAAACTGACAGATTCTGACCCTCTAGTGAGGTGAAAAACAAATCAGACAGAAGAATGTGGGTTTTGCTCAATCCATCATATACTGAGAAAAGCATTTCATGAAAATATTTCAGTAAAGTAAGTTTAAATTTATTAAAATATTTTATAGACTTTAATGCTGCTATAAGCTAAGAAAGTTTAGTTTTGAATGGTTTGCTCCACTGTTGAATTTCATGGAATTAAAGATAAAGAATTCTTTGTCATGTTAATTTCTATTATCTACCCAAAAAGTCATTTAATGGACATTTTAAAACATTTATATGCACATTGTGACAATTTTGGTGGAAAAGAGAGACTAACAATATTGAGGTCATTCCTCCATGAGCTAGTCATGTCTTTTTTTTTTACTAACTCACTGTTTTCATTGTATATACAGTCAATCCAACTTCATCATCCAAAACACAGAGACTTGTGAATATTATGATTAAAAGAACAAAACTACTGACGATTGATACATTCACATAATTTGGAATTTATTTGCAACAGAGGCCAGGAAATTTTACTTTAACAATAGCAAATCTTCTCTTACTTTAATATCTTTTTCTTCTGACAGATCCAACTTATTTGACAATAAGTGAAAGATGTGCTAATCTTATAATGCTATTGAATGTTAGATATTATCAGCTGAAAACCATATATGTGGAGTCCCACAGAGGTTTTCTAGTGAGATCTGAGCTTGCTTTACCCAGCAGGGCTGCATAGGGGAATGATTGGACCATGGGCATGGTTACCAGGTGTAAGGAAAGGTCTGCACTTGGCTGTGTGGTATGCTTTGATCTTGCAAGGGGGAAGTCTTTTGTGCCACCTCTTGGTATTGCCATAAAAAGCCCTTTTGAAAGAGACAGAAGGAGCTGGTGGATTTTGATCCAGATCATTCCAAAGCTATCCTGTGTTTCTGTCTGTCTTCTTTAAACTATCTTTCTATCTAAATGCATCTTATTCCTTATTCTTATTCAGGGACCCTTGAAAAGGTGGGAATTGGCCTCCCACAGATGGTGCCCTGAATAGGGACTTAGATTCACTGACTCCCACAGATGGCACCAGAACTTGGGACTTTGGTGCAGAGAATAGGAAGTTAGAGTAGGAAACCCCTGTGGAAGCAGTTGGGCATGTCCAGTTATAAATTATGAAAAGGTTAGGTGGTGGTATTTTATTCTTCAGGACCAAAACCTGTATATAGACAAAGTAGGCTGCAGCAAGTATCTGTCTCTCTGTCTAGGTTTCTCTCTCTCTTAATTTCTATCTATTAAACTAGGGGAAAATATAGGGCTTAGGTATAGGAATATTGTGTAGAAAGAAACTTAGGGTAAAAGCAGAATTTCCCTAGTGCCAGACCTGACACACAAAAAACAGCATCCAGGGACAAGCAGCCATGGCATAAGTAGCTGTCTGAGGAAAAAAAAGCCAAAATGGGGCAGGGAAACAATAAGCAGATGTTTGTATAGTCACTTGTAGAAAGTTTGAAAACTAGGAGTTAAGCTAGATCACCAACAAATACAGAGGTTTGGGAGTTCATAGAGGACCTGTGCCCTTGGTTCTCTGACTATGAGACTCTT